>JAMAFY010000034.1:0-68229 GCA_023625915.1 Talaromyces sp. PB3603 | reverse complement strand
TAGTAATTTTAAATTACACTAGCGCCAACAAGATATCATCCCACCCCCGGGAGGATATCATCCTCAGCTATAACCCGGCGGGATTACTAATCGGACAACAACTTCAAGAAGAACTTTGTTTTGACATTCATCATTGCAATCGGTCAACTATGTACATGAAACGAAAACGATCTATGAATAAGATCATGCCAGGTATCGCTCGGAATAAATCAAATAACACCGCATCATATGCTTGAACGCCGATTTTGTTTAAAAGTCATGTCGTGATTAATTTATGGTCGAGGCTGAAGCGGCTTAAGCGTCGCCAGTTGTGACTTGCACATTCTCCAATGCTTGAGTCAATGCCTCTTCTTGTCGCTTGCGCTCCATCTCTACTAAGTATTGGGCATATTTGGAACGTGGGTTGTGGATACCACACTCGGTCTTGGCCTGACCCTGCCAGCGACCGGAGCGCTCGTCTTCATTCTCCTTAACGGGTTTGGTGGAGTGATAGTCGCCAATGCTCTTGTAGCCTCGGTCAAGGAGTTCGTTGTAAGGGACATCGTTATCCTTGACATATTGACGGACCTGTTCAAAGGACCAGTTGGCAAGGGGGTTGACTTTAATGAGACCAGCCTCGTCGATCTCAAGAACATCGAGGTCACCACGCTTGCCGCCTTGGCTTCGTCGGCGACCGGTCAAGACTGCATCAACCTTGAGTTCACGGTAAGCGCGTTGAGCAGGCTCAACCTTGGCAAGCCAGTCGTAACGCTCGTCGTTGGTTTCCCAGAGGCGTTCGCCGTACTTGGTGGCAAATTCTTCTTCCGTCTCTGCGCCCAATGGCTTGTAGACGTGGACGTTGAGGTTGGGGTAACGTTGGCGGACGCGATCCACAAGGGAAAGAGTCTCTTTGAAGTGATGGAGAGTGTCCAAGAAGATGAGGTCGACTACCTGTGGACGGGGCACATTGAGTTTCGAAAGCATGTCGGTAATGGCAAGGCCAGTAAGACCAAAGGCGGTAGTCTGATAAAGGTTGGGAAGAGTGGTAATGCACCATCTCAATACGTCTGAGTCGCGAGTTAGTCGGTCTCACCACGATGATACCCCGCTTTGGCTTGGTTAGAAAAAGAAAACATACCTTGAGGCTCAAGAAATTGCAGCTGGCGGTTCAAAAATTGAAGGTGGGCCTTGGTGAAGATGACCTCTGGCAGGCTGGCCTCACTAGAGGAGGCACTCGCATAGCCAGATTCGGTATCGTTGACCTCGTGGTCTAGAGGGTAGTGGGAGGGGATTTTGGCAGGCATATTGAGTATCTTTCTTTGATGGAATGTGCTGAAGGTTGTTGGTATGAAAGGTCCAGGTAGGAGGAACTGGAGATTCGTGACTTGAATCTCTCTGGGTTATATGCAGAGCAATGAATGACGAAGAAGCAAGGAAGGAGGATGATTAGTGAGTACACATGGAATTTCATCGACACGAGCAAGGACATGAATGAGGAATTAGTGATGACAAGCCATGGCGAAGAGAAGGAGAAATTATTAAGCACGACATCATTCCAAGGGTGTATGGCTGGCTCTCTTTCGCTGCCTGGCTGCCTGGTGGGCCAGGCTACTCGGCCCAAAAGGGAAACCGTGAGCACGCCATCTTCAATTTTTCTCTTTTCGGAAGAATCGGGCCCTGGCAGAAATCACGCAATACTTGCACCTGGGGAGTCTACGGTGAGCCGTACTCATTTGTCTCAGTCCTATCACGTGATTAGGGCTAGAGGATCATGTGCACTAGTCCTACAAACATTGCAAACGGTGCAAATCGTGCAAACATACCCCAGCCCCACTACTCCGTAGTCCGTACTCAATTCAAGGTCTCCAGCAGACGTTTCTTGGAAGTGGGCACTGGCAAGTGCCAGGACTAAATTGGGTACAGACTTGCCTGGCGGATTGAAGCTTAGGCTGGCTGCTACATTGTGTCTGGCTTTCATCCAATCCACAGTAGGGAGTTCCTCTACAAGAAATATGACAAAAATGGCAAGGGGCTACAGTGACAGTATTCCGTTGTTTGTCATAAGATCTTGACGTCAGACAATGAAGAGCCCCGCGCTAGGGCAATCGAACTTTGGCACCCAAGCAAAACACGATGTGAATTCACGTCTATCTCGACAAAGCTGGCTCTCTTCGTCTCCGATCAAGGCCAGAGTACATAAACAGCGTGCCATAGTAAGCTGCAAGATAAATAGCCAACCAATCGCCACAGACAGACGCAGCTTGACCCAGGCAAGCAGGCGGGGATCAAACTGACAATCCTGATCATAAGCTAGAACTTGCGCTCTGATTGGCCAGTAATTATCAGCAAGTCCAGGAACTAAACCCGGTCCCCACCATCACGTGGTCCGCCCTAGCTCCTCTGGGACTGGCAGGCTGTCGGCGTGGGAAAGATCATCCTCTTGGTCTTTTTTATTTCTAAGTGACTCTGTCGCAGCTTGCTCACTTCTGTGCTCACTATCCTGCTTACAATTTTTTGAGAAAGTAACAGCTTGCATTCTCGGAGCAAGCCTACCGGGTGCTGGGGGGATCCATCAGCCAGTCTCTCTCTACCTTACACATTTTTCTTTTCACAACGGCTTCCGTGCTCGTTACATACATAGCCCACCTTCGATCAGAGATCGAGTGCCCCGTGTACAATGACCGATACCACCAAGCTCGCCATGCGCACTGAACGACCCATACTACGCCACAGCTCAATGTCGGGCGGTTCTTTTATCCAAGACCACCAACAATACAAGCCCACGCCGCCAATCACCCAGAACATAACCGATGTCCTCATGACCGCAGGCGAAAGTAACAAAAACTCGCTTTTCTACAATGCAAACCCGATCAGCCCAGATCCTGAAAAGGTAACAGACAGCGGCATCGTGCATAGCATCTTCCCCAGATCGCCCAACCCGCTTCCGGCAGGGACCACCAAGCTGGTGGCGACCATCTACTACAAGACAGCTACTGCTCATCAACATGCCAACACCATCAATTCCGAGGGCGGTATTCTCCCATCTCCATCGGTCCCAATCGGCTCAGCGCCAACGATTGATATTGAGAAGCTACCCCGAGAGCCGCCAGCACCAGAGCCGGAAAACTTAGATCATCTCTACGGCCCTTACGTGTCGCAATTGTGTCTCACTCACTTCTTGCAGATCTTGGAAAGCCTGCATACTCCCTATCAACGCATGAACACGTCACATCGCTGCTTGGACCAGGAAGAGCAGCCTCGAATTGTCGAAGTGACTGTTTCACCACTCCCCAATCCGGACTATTTGTCGTTTGATGACTTGCGTAAACACGAGAGCATCTGGCGGTTTGAGCGGGAGTGGAATGTCGAAGTGGTGCTACAGAAGGAGAGTGTTTTCAGGCGGTACAAGCGCTTGGCGATCTTTGACATGGATAGCACATTGATCCAGAACGAGACCATTGACGAAATCGCCAAATTTGTTGGCGTAGAAAAAGAAGTTTCGGTACGTCAATTGACTTCACTAGAGAAATTTGCGAATACTGATTTCTCGTAGGCAATCACCGAAAGAGCGATGAACGGCGAGCTTGATTTCACTGCGTCGTTGAAAGCCCGGGTCAGCCTGCTGAAAGGCGTCCCGGCCGACGTCTTCGACAAGCTCCAAAACATCGTCACCATTTCTCCTGGGGCCCGTGAACTATGCAAAGCGCTCAAGGCTCTCGGGTACAAAATAGCAGTCCTTAGCGGAGGTTTCCAACCCTTGGCCGACTGGCTCGCCAAAGAGCTCGGAATTGATTATGCGTTTGCCAACCATGTTCGTACCCTCCGAGTTCAGTTTCATAGCACCAACTAACATCCAAAGCTCGCCGTGGACGAGACTACCCAAACCCTTACCGGCGAACTCGTCGAAGGTAAACCCATCATCGACGCCATCCAAAAGCGCACTTTACTCCGCCAGATTGCTGCCGAGAACAACATCCCTATCACACAGACCATCGCCATCGGCGACGGAGCCAATGATTTGCCCATGCTGCATGAAGCAGAATTGGGTGTTGCATGGCGCGCAAAGAGCAAAGTGCAACTCGAGGCACCATCGCGATTGAACGGGGAGAGTCTAACGGATATATTGTACCTGTTGGGGCTGGGCGACGAGGACATCAAGGAGTTGGAATCCATCTACTCGTCGTAACAACTAGACAGTGGCACATGAACGCGCTGTATACGATGGACCTTTGTCTCTGCTGTGTTTCTTTGGGACGTTGGATAATTCTGGAGATATACCTGACATAACACGAGATGAGTGATGCATGTACCTATGATTCTTTAGTTGCTACTTGGGCTACGACTACCCATTTCATTACTCAAATATGATAACCCTTAACTAGATAAAGCAAGTTCTATGAGAAGCATACCAGCTATGTGACCCTGATCGAAGTACAAACGACCAAACTCCTGCTATCCTATACACAATGCTAACGTGATTACATACTATTTCGCCAATACATCCACCGGCACATCAGCCGTCGCCTCAGCACCCGGCGTATTCCCCACACCCCTCCTCTTCTTAAGCACGTTCTCAATAAAAGCCTCTCCAGCCTTATAGCTACTCCTCACCAACGGTCCCGAAGCAACATACAAAAATCCCATTTCGAGAGCCCGCTGTCTCCACAACTCGAACTTGTCCGGCGTCACGTATTCGTGTACAGCCATATGTCTCTTCGTAGGACGCATGTACTGCCCAAAAGTGACCACGTCGACATTCGACGCGCGCAGTTGGCGTAAAGCATCCCACATTTGCTCTTCTGTTTCGCCGAAGCCGAGCATCATGGATGTCTTGGTGATAAGGGATGGTTTGGCGCGTTTCGCGGCTTCGAGAACCCTCAGGGATTGCTGGAATGTGGCGCGACGATCGCGAACGTGCGGCGTCAAAGCTTCGACGGTCTCGACGTTGTGTGCGTAGACGTCCAAGCCGGATTTCGCGACGATGGCGACCATATCGAGATCACCAGCGAAGTCGCCTGTGAGACATTCGACCAGGATGCCGGGGGCTTTGTGCTTGATTTTGATCACTGTTTCGGCAAAATGGTGTGCGCCGCCGTCCGAGAGATCATCGCGATCCACACTCGTTAGGACGACGTACCCCAAGCCCCAGCGCGAAAGCGCCTCGGCCGTATTCTCAGGTTCATGCGGATCCAGCGGTCCCGGCGTGCGCAGCGTCTTGACGCTACAGAACCTGCAACCTCTCGTGCACGAATCACCCATCAACATGATCGTCGCTGTAGCCGCAGACTTGTCGCTTCCACCCCAGCAATCCGAAATATTGGGACAGCGCGCTTCCTCGCAGACCGTGTTCAACTTCAAGCCTCTCAAATCCTTCTTTATGCGTTTGTAGTTTGTCGAGTCTGGGATGGGGGTTTTGAGCCATGTAGGTAGCCGAGTGTGTTCCTTTTTACCGCGACCGGCGGGGCCTGGGATCATGACTGTTTCGATGGCGTAGGCGTCTTCAGGGTTGAGAGGAGCGTCGTTGGGGTCGCCGTTGCCGCTAACAAAGTCAGCGAAGGAGGGGCCGGCGTTGAGCTTGTCTTTGAATGTTGTTGTTTTGCGTCTTTTGGGCGCTGCGTCAGTATCTGAAATTGGGGTTGTTGATGGTGTAGTGCTGGTTGTTGCGTAGTGGCGAGATAAGGAGATTAGTGACTGGGATGGAGATTTCTTCCATGCTGACGAGGATGCGTAGAGGCATCGGAGCCGAGTCGATGAAGCTGCCATGGCCTCTAGTACTATGCTGCAAGTATATGACGTGTGTACTTGCGATGCAATCAATGATAAACTCGTGCTGATTGCGGTGATGGTTGCTGAAGCTATCGGGAAAGATTTCGAGAATGGAGAACACTTGGAGATGGAATTCGGCGTTGAAAGGATGTACACTAAGCCGGTTTGGGATTAGTACCTGGTTCGCCGCGGACCGGCCGGTGAGTCTGATGTTTGCCGATGTCAACCGCTGCAAATGGCTGTCGTCGGATTATTAATCCACCAAGCCCTAATTTACTGCCTGTTGGGACATATTGCAGCTTACTGCACGTCTAGGATCGTATACATAGATACAAAAACGTATGGTTGTACTTTCATTCTGTCACATGAAGCATACTACGTGGACTGCAATATAGATGAAGCTATAGTGACACGGCATGCAACGGTGCTCTGGCAGGATCTTTCGTTCATTTGCGCAATAGTAGGTTGTGCAACATTTGAGGCTGTCGAGGCATGCCTCTGTACACAGTCGTTGACCTGAGGTTGCACTATCTACCAAGATCATGTTCGAAACTTGATTTGGTGCTCCCTTGTTAGGGCTAGACAGATATTCGGCATGTGAGTACACAATGTAAAGAGATTGAATTAGTTTGCTTCTTCGGCTAAGACACTATATATATTTCAGTGCTTCCTTCACGGTATTGGACATATTCAAGGGCAACTAGCCACATGCCAAGGATAATTATCAATTACAAAATGAACAAGCATTGATTCATACACTCGGGGTTTACAAGATGGCACGAATGTCGACCGTATCTTTTTTCACACTCAGTAAGTCTTCCAAGGCAACGAATGGCCCCAATAGATGTCTACCTATGCCGTGCATCCAAGGATATGGGAATGATACAGGCTTTATACTAAAGTCAAGTGACAGCAGTCGTGTTTTCCATGATGTCTCACGGACAGGTCAAGGCAATGCCTTTCGATGATGCGGATATCAAGCGTCCAGAATTAACTTCCCCTCCTCGGCAGGAGAGCACAAATGTGAGTGTCCATTCAGTAACTTATTTATACATGAACGGTATGCTAACTCCGAGCGAATCCGAAGACATTTTTCTGTTTCCCGCCAGTATTTCCGGTAATTGGATCCTAGAAATATAAAAGTTATCGAGAACTGACACGTAAATGACTATCACAAGTGCTCGGACGATTTGACATGTTGTGGGCTTTCCTGTCTCAACACACAAATTGATCCTCTGCATTGTGGTTTATGTTCTAACACTGTACGTATTAGCCCTTTTTCATGTCTTGTGTGAATGATACTTTTGCTGAAACGTAACTACTTAGTGTTCGGGTACTACGCCATACTGTGTTGCTGGAGTCTGCTCAGGATCGTCCACGATGACGGTCACGGTGACAGTTACGGTGACTCAGGGTCCTATGTCAACTGTTCCAGCGATTGCCACAACGACGACGAGGGCTTGAGAGTCTTCTCTTGGGGATATGCTTGGTTAGCTTTGTGATGCATGACTTGATATTCATGCTATACAGGTCAATGTTATCTATTCTCTTCAAGAATAAATCTTTAGTTGTATTTGCATGAGTGTCTATTGACCCTGGAAAATGTACTCCTAATACTTGGTTACATGATACCGAAAAGAATTACAATAAAATCGTAGGAGCCATCATGCATCAGTTTGAATCAGTCTATCCACAAAACCCTGACATTTCGATCATGCAAGGAAATAATCACAATCACATTATAGTCAAGTTGAATGCTCGAAAACAAAATTGATTCAATTTTGAGAATCCTGTGTGCTCCTCGCGGCCTTTCAAGGTGGCTCAAGGGTGCAATAGCAGAGACCAGTTGCAGCCAGATTCAGGATGGTGTTATCATACCTCCTTCGCAAAGACTTGGGCATTACTCCCGGTCATTCTGGTTATCATCTACAGGGCGCTGTACTACACACAAGAGATTTAGAGTGTGTCATCCTCCCGTGTTATTCTCATTATCAACATTGGAAGTCAATAAAATATGGGTTGCGTCTGGTGTTTATGCGTTACCTTCAAAATATTATGGTATAGTCCTCTAACACAAAATGTATGTGATACAGTCTGCAACGGTGCCAATTTTCACCGTTATACCGGGGGTATACAAAGGCTACTGTTAAACACAGAAACAATTGAGCTACCACTCTGCAGACCTTAGACATGATATCTTACCTGGAAATGTGTTCTTCATCACATGCCTCGTAGACTTGGCTGAGGCTGTGGCATGTGAGATGAGGTTATAAACTATCGGATCAATGGAATCAAGCTGCCCATAAGAATTACTTAAAGAACCATGTCTTAGATTATCACCCTTTACTTCTGCCTTTACAGGCAACTTCAAAGCTCGTCTGCATACCTACTGGAGCTCCTTTCAGTCTTCTAAACAAGCACGTATTCGAACAGCTGAGTCCCAATTGCTTATCTTGAGTATAACTCACAATGACGCGAGTCTCTATTATATCCTTTTTGGCCTGTAGTCCGTATACCATTTGCAGTCGCGGAGTGACAAACGAACAACGCTGACATGATCGCAGTAATTATCCTGGTCCTTCATGGTCAGGTCAAGGCTAGCCCATTCAATGGGTCAATGCTCAAGAATCACACCAATGTTGAAGCTCAAATGGACGTAAGTAGCAGTATGCACATAGCGGAGGTTTAAGCTGATAGGCATACGCAGATTTGGGGACGTTGGGAGCACTCGAAAGAGGTAAGTCTTGTCCGGCCAAGGATGTTTACCGTCTACATCATGCCTTGAGTCGATCTTAACCATTACTGACAGATTGGTAAAAGTGTGATTCGGATGGTGATTGCTGCAATCCTGAGTGTGTCGATCCACAGTCACATACAGACTCCGGTTTCGATTGCTGCAATGACCAATGTGTCGACCTACAGTCAGACCCAGACAATTGTGGTGCATGTTTTGTCAAGGTATGTGATACGCAGGGTTGACCCGGAACTACACATATGGATGGATCTCACCAACTTTTTGATACTTAGTGCTGTGATCCTACACCGTTGTGTATAGATGGACGGTGCTCATCCAAATGCCCAAGCGGATGCCCATCTTCGACCAGTACTACGACAACAACAACGACTACAACTACCACAACCAGCTCACCAACCACGACGACGACCACGACAACCTCATTGAGCACCACTACTACAACCTCGGAGACTACAACGACAACTACCTCTCCAACTACAACGACGACCACAACAACATCATTGAGCACCACTACTACAACTTCACAGAGTACAACAACGACAACAACTACCTCACCAACCACAACCACAACCACGACTACTTCTTTAAGCACTACAACCACGACCTCAGAGAGCACGACAACGACAATAACAACCTCAGATAGTACAACTACAACTACAACCACAACCACTTCACCAACCACAACCACGACTACTTCCTTAAGCACTACAACTACCACCTCAGAAACCACGACGACCACCACATCACCAACCACAACTACAGAAACTAGTACAACAACAACTACAACCACCTCCGAGAGCACAACAACGACAACAACAACCTCAGAAAGTACAACTACAACTACAACCACAACCACAACTACGACTACTTCCTTGAGCACCACAACTACCACCTCACCTACCACAACTACAGAAACCAGTACAACCACAACCACAACCACGTCCGAGAGCACAACAACCACAACCACAACTTCCCCAACGACGACTACCGAGACCAGTACAACAACAACCACCTCAGAAAGTACGACAACGACATCCACTACAACCACTGAGACCAGTACTACTACCACTACAGCTACTTCACCCACAACAACTACAGAGACAAGCACAACGACAACATCTACTACAACCTCTACAACAACCACAGAGACGAGTACAACAACGACATCCACGACAACGACAACAAGGTCACCTACAACGACCACTACAACAACAACAACCACTTCACCAACCACGACAACCACAACCACGTCAACTACAACGACTTCGCCTACAACTACTACAACAACATCATTTTCAACTACAACTACAACCTCACGCACCACGACAACCACAACAACGACCACCACAACTACCCAAGCAATCTGTCCGACTGGCGGTACGGCCTGTGGTGATCAATGTGTAAGTCATGGCAACCCTTCCGACAGGACGTTTTGTCCTGGGAACACAGATGCGGTTAGCTAATCCAAATAAAACAGTGTCCAACGGGCTCATTATGCATCATTGGCACGAGTGGCACGCTTACATGTTCATGCTCAAATACGAATCCGTGCAATCCGAACCATACCTGTCTGGGAGGCCAGTGTTGTCCCAATAGTCACGTTTGTCCCGGCATGGCCACTTGCGTAAGTACCACGTTTGGATGCAGATGCATATCTGCTGTTAGATTACCTTTGCTAATCATGAACAGTGTCGGAATGCATGTGAGGCGGGCGTCTGTCCGGAGACACGGAGTGTTGATGTCAGGGCTTCGTTCCCGTTGTTCTAGTTGACTGCGTTGCCCTCACGGCCCGGCCTCAGGACTTTTCTCGCTTTATTTCAACGATACGAATTTCTATGTCTAGTTGTCGTATGCCTTGCGGGAGCTTTCAGTATAATTATGGTCTATATTATTGCTATACCAATCTGTAGTCCACAAGCAACGGTACAGATTATGACGGACTTGGCGAGAGCGCCAGGGGGTTCAGTCCCCTAATCGTACGAAGAGGCTTCAATTACACAAAATGACTTTGCCTACTTCTCTCTGTCTCATGTCTGTTACTTGAGTAGCTTACTTAGCTGTGTCACCCAAATGAGGAGGTTGTATACTTTTCTATTCTTTTCTTTTCTTTTCTCTGTTTTTGAGTTTCAGTAAGCACTTCAATGGCTTGACGCGTATTGGACTTAAAAATGACATGTGCCGAGATTACCCAGACAGCAAAGGCTGATAGTAATATGCTCGAATGCACCCAATCAGTTGATACGACTTTATGTATGACATAGAGACCAAGCTGCAAGATATGTATTATGACATTCGAAATGTTTATTGAGGCAAAGCCGAACAAACCCCGAGTAAGCACTAAATCGCTAGTAATGCAAACAAGAATGATAAGAAAGAAAGAAAAAAAGGGAGACAGCTGATATAGGATAGTGTAGTGATCAGTACAACTTTGAAAATATGAGCAATGTTCCGAGATATATTCAAACCGAAAGGTCGGAGTGCCGGAGTAGCAGTCTGGGGAGGGATCGCGAGAAAGAAACCAGATAATAAGGAACGGCAAAGAGGGAATCAAGAGATAGACATTAGTAGTAGTAAGTCCGTATAGTAGGTTGATGTTCAGACAAGAAGATGAAGAGGAGGGAGCGAGAGATGAAAAGGTAATCATAAATTTCATTACAAGAAGGAGATATAAAGGAAGTGAGTGGACACGAAGGATTGTGGTTCGGTCTGAGAAGAAAGGAAACAAATAGCAGCGAGTGGTATCAAGAAAGGAAAGTATAGCAGAATGCTGGTTGGTTGAGGATATTTCAAGAAGTAGAGAAAATGTATCAGGCCTTCGAGTCTTTCGACTCAAGGACCTGCATCAGCACCGTCACTGATGCCTTGAGCGTCTCATCGTGACGTCCGCAGATCGAGAAGAGCAATTTATCCACAATTCGATCGAGACCCTTCTGAAGTTCCAAACTTCGGGCACCCATCGTCTGATTCGGGATGTTCAAGTTCAGCTTACTGGGATTGCTTGGAAAGGCAATACCCAGTGTGGCCCTTGCTTTCTCGGGAACGCTGTCGAGTTTCGATAGATTGCTGCTGGTGTTGTTGTGATTGCTGAATTGAGAAATGGGTTGAGAAGGCGGCGTGTTGTTAAGGCGATGGTGTGTTGATGCCATGGATACAAGATAATTTCGTGCAATCAATGCGGCGCAGAGATAGTCGATCAGATTGTCTGGCGCTGTGGAAAAAATCTTTTTCAATGGTCGGGTCAGTGCGCTTTCGTGATTCTGCCTAATTAGGATGATGACTGGGGAGGTAAGTCGCAGGGCATGTTTGGGAAACTCCTTGATGGAATCTTCGAGTTGGTCGAGTGTCCATTCATAGTCCCAAAACTTGACCAATGTTTCCTGGTCGACGGTTTTGGGGGACACGGCTGGTGGTGTCCGGGGAGGTTCGTCTTTCTTATGACTGTGTGTGGATTTATGTCTGTTATAAGACGACATGTAATATCGATGTTTGGGTTTCTGGTCGGTAAAGATACTCGTGACGAACGAAAGATTGCAAGGAGGCTCTGATGTTGATGTAGTCGGCCCAATATCAAAAGCCGCATCGTATTCATCGTCTCTGAATTCGTGACTCTCATCTGAGGATCGGTTAGATTGTTGGGTGACGTAGCCACTATCCGGGATGTCCTGAGGGGTGTCAGGACTAAAAGCGGATATCTCATTTATACTTCGTTGATCTGGTGTCGACGGTCGTCTCCACGAGGGTGGTGGATGAATAGGGACAGAGAATGTCGTTCCGGATGACGAAGGTCGCGATATGTCAACGAGCTTTGGCTTGGTCTTGCTGGCTACAGCAAGCATCTGGGTGAATGTTAGTGAGATCATAAAAAGAGGGCGAAGCAGGGGCACCACATACCACCGGATTGTTAGCCGCCTCTGTGTCGATACTTAGATCTGTAGGTTTTCGAGTCTGAAGGCTTGGTCGGCTGATTGGAAAAGGATCATCGTTCTGTTGTACTATCTGGAACTTGCGCCTATTGACCTCTCGTCCCCTTCCATCTTGACGCTCTGGAGTTTCTAGAGGTACTCTCTGAAGCCAGTCCTCGCAATATGTAAGATTCTCCGGAACCCAGCTGGCTGCACTTGATACGGTAGTTGTTCTTGACCGCTTGTGATTCTTAGCCGAGGAGGTTGGCGGAGATTTAATCTCATTGAGCTGTTGCATTTGTGGTGTTGAAGTTGGGTTGCGCATCTCTTGAGATGAAAAGCTCGGAGCCAACGTTTGCGATGGGGCTTCCTCGGGTATTTCAGACTGACAGAATGTTCCTGGCACAGCTTCTACAGGACGTGGGACTTCACGCTCCGCCTGCGTTAGACAGAATTCACACTTTTGATCTGCCATATAGCACAGACATTTAGGAACTGGAAGCGGCTTGTCCTTGAAATGTAAATCCCTTCGTGCAGTATTCGCTTTCGATGACATTCGAGATTCGGACAATGTGGGACTAGGTAGCAGCCCAAAGGTTTCCAAAGCCCCGGCGACCAGGTTCTGGTCAGATCTACAGGTGCGCAGCGGAGGAAGACCGATGGGTGACTGAAGACTTCGGGGTTGTGACTTGTCTTCCTTGACTTCTCGGTTCGAGAGCGCATTTGACATGACCAGGTTATTTTCGAAGGAGGGTGAATGAGGCAGCTTCAGCTGAAAGGGCTCTTTCATCTGACGAACCGAGCGAAATGGCGACACTGTGACAGGGACTTTCTCCAAAGCTCGCCGAGATGGAGCTAGCAACTGTTCGTGAGATTCAGAGCGCGTCATACCAGCAGAAAGGAACGACAATGACCCGTGAGAACGCCTTGGTCGTGATGCTGGCTGTGAGTAGATTGATGAAGGAGAGAGTGGAGTGACACTGTCGGGGTTGTATGTCTGATGAAAGTGCATAGTTCCATGGCCATAGCTGTGAGGATGTGTAAGCAACGAATGACCCATGATGGGCAGCTCGACCTCCACAGAGGGCATGTTCAACGGTTAGTCAATGACACCGCAACAATTTTGAGAACAAAGTAAACAAGCTGGCGGCAGGCGCAAGCAAAGAGTGATTTGAGGAGAATAATCCAGCCTGGGTCAAAAATGCAACTCAAATTCCTTCACGAAGGGGAAGGAAAGAGGGATATCAAATGTCCTTATACTTTCCCAGGGACGCCTCCCCCTTGACTGGCCCGTCCCTGTGGAAAAAGGCCGGGTTCGGAAACATAGGCTGCAGGTGGGATGCCATGCTTTCTGGACAACGAGCAGAAGAGTATCTCCAGAGTGATCGGATCATAATTTCCTTGCATATTTGCAGACACTCCAACGAGGCAACGAGCCGGTCATTGGCCATGATGAACAGTCGGGCGGGGCGGACCGTCATACAGTGGCTGCTCCAGAGTCTGAAAGTTCACTTTGGGCGTTCAAGTATGTCGGTTAGTAATAATGAGTGAGAGGAAATGACGGCACGCAGGAAAGGCAAGCGTCTCTACGAAGGAAGGGGTGTGCATTAGGGCAGATTGCAGTCGAACAGAGCAAATGAGGAGGCGCGGGTAGAACTACTAGAGGCATCCCTTGCTTCGCGGGCCGGGTTGAACCATCATGCTTCTCTGTGGCAACTCACAGGACTGTCGGCAGTACTGCCTTCTGTATCTTAGTATACGTATCTAGCACCTGCAGATTAGACACATACCAGACAGATCTGAGACGACAAGTTCCATTTTACGTTGGACGTGTCAGCCTGTTGGCCAACGTGGCTGGGGTATCTATGTAAGCCTCTTTGTTAGGTATTTAGTCCTGCGTATAGATCGTACAAAGATAAAATGATGACTTTTTCCGGTTGTCAAGATCAGTCTCCCAGTTCGGACATGTCAATGTTTGTTTTGAAGGGGGATAGAGGGGATGGTGCTTTGACCAGGTTCGTAAGATCTGGATGGATCGCTAGACATCCGGAAGTAGCAAAGGAACACAGACAAAGTATATTAGTGCAACGTAAAGAGCAATATCAAGTCACATAACCTCAATAGTCCGGAACCCAGATCGAAAGTTTAGATCACCAGGTTAATACAGTGGGGCAGTCGACTATCGTTGACTGTTCTTTCGACCTTCGACGACGGACTCGACCTGTACAGAATCTGAAAGCCTTCGTGAAAATTCTCCTGCTCAGCCTCGAGCTAGCTCGGAGCTAAGTATGTACGTCTTGCATCCGGCGATGTGGTTTAGGTTTGAGTTTGAGGGTGACTCGAGAGATTTTTCGGATACATCAAAAAGATGAGATCGCAAGATCCAAGATGAGATGAAGTCGAGCCAGCCTGGGATGTGATTGGCCAATTCGATAGAAAGGGTAGAGAGTGGGTACCTCAGGCAGCCACATAGCAAACAGTGCAAACATCCCGTTATCGCGTTCTCTTATCATCGCGCCTCAGAAAAATTATCGCAAGCTTCGGTCGAGATCCATTCGACATTGCATACACTTCTGAACGCAATGTTGTCGGAGACTCTAATCGCCTCCTTGATAGGCTCAACAAAGATCCAAACGTCATCCACTTTGAAAGACGCCGGAATATGTCTGCAAGATCTGCAGCCTACCTCCGCTCTCCGCACGACGCTTAAAAAGAGCTCCACTCCACCTAACGGTCTCGCTGTTACTCCAACTCATATATTCGCTGCGCAAGTCGATAAATCTGTCATTCACGTATACAACCGACAAAAGGGAAATCAAGAAGCCACTGTTCCTTTCTCTGAGCGAATTCGAAGTCTGGCTATAGCGGGTGGACACAATGGAGAGATATTGATTATGGGTACAGAGGGCGGACGGTTGATTCTATGGGAGGTGTGTATTCCCCATTTAAAGCTTTATGAAAAGTCAAAAGACTAACCATACACATGTAGACATTCACCGGACGTCAAGTCTCCACCACTCCTTCTCACCTTCAACCTGTGACCTCACTCGTCGTGGATCCAACGTCAAATTTCATCCTTTCTGGCTCCGCGGATGCCAACGTCCACGTATGGTCCGTACCACAGCTATTATCCTTTTCGCGGCCGGTATCAATTGGGCAGGATCAAAAAGCGCCGAACTCGCCTATCAGAACTTTCGGCAATCATCGGACGGCAATCACAGCCCTTGCTGTTGGACATGGCGCAAGTCGCAGTAATATCGCTATATCCGTAGCTCAAGATAGCACGGCAGTGGTTTGGGAATACACAACTGGAAAGGTACTACGGACGTTTTTGTTACCGTCTGTTGCGGTTTCTGTTACGGTTGATCCGGCAGATCGAGCATGCTATGTTGGCTATGAGTCCGGAAACGTTCAGCGAATCGATTTTTACGAAACAATATCGGCACAGCACCCTTTATATGACCAGCGACTTCAGAATACACCATCTCAATTAAATGTGGACCAACAATGGAGCGTCCCGTCGGCAGATAAGGGAGCTGCAACGGCATTGGCCTTGTCCTACGATGGCATGACTTTGTATTCAGGACATCCAAACGGTTCCATCTTGGCATGGGACGTGGCACGAGCCAAGTTTTCGACGACGATAGCCGACTATATGAGCCCGGTGACAAACATACACATGCTTTCACCCACAGGGTTTCCTGCTCAGTCTTCTAATAATTCCTCTCGTTTTACAATACCAACTATCATCAAACCGCGATTCCAACAGAATATATCCGACAAGTCTCTCGGAGATGGCAGTATCCCATACAACTACTCCCTGAATGTTCAACTTGTTTCGCCCGTGCCCAAAATAGATATCTTTTCCGAAGCACTGACACATCCTGTCTTCCCAACATCTCTTGTAGAGGAAGGTCTCGCAGAGTTAGCAGCACTCAAGGATAATTCAGACGTACAGGGAGTCGCCACGTCAAATGGGCACTCAATCACGACTGCGACCGACTCTACTCATATTACTGCTATGGAAGAAGAAATCGCAACCCTCAAAAAACAACTCTCAATCAATGAAGCCACGCGCCGCGCAGACGCCGAGGAGACCATGAAACTCAAAGCAAGTCTACGAGACTTGCAAGAATCAAATAATCGATACCAGCAATTACAATCGAAATACGACCGTCTCAAAGTTGTCGCGCGTGCGGAAAAGGAAGACCGTGCCCTCGAACGGCGCAAAGCTTGGTTTGAGAGTGAAAAGGCCGGTACTAATGGCGATGCGGCTTTGAGAAAAGCTCGAGCAGCTGACGAAGACTCAGACGATATGAGCAAATAATCCTGTATTTTACAAGTGATATACATTATATATAGGCGTTGGTGGTTGGTGAGACATCTGTCGCTCAAAAAGTGTCTTATACACCGGCGTCGTCGATACGCGGTTTACTTCTTGAGAGCCTTTCTGATCGAGTTGAAATAATTATGATGCGCTTTTCTGTGTTGAATCTACAGACTCTGACACTTGTCGCGAACTCGATTTTTGAGTGTAATCAATAATGGTATGCATGCCGTAACTTAGAAATCCTACAGTTGTACATGCCGGGAGAAAACCGTATTTACCGTATGAAGACAGACCCGCCGCCAAAGAGCCTCAAGCCCTGAGCGGCTCAATCTCCGCCGATCTACCAACCAAGTTGAACTTCCCTCTCTCTCTCTCATCCACTTTGTTCCTCGAGTCATCAACAATCCACCCAGAGACCATCAAAATGTCCGGATCAAGCAACACCAAAGCGCCCTTTATCTCTGGCGGGCATGTGCTCGAGACGTAAGGCTGCCCCAGTTCCCACTGTCTACGATTTGCGATCATTTCGATGCTACTGGAGCCGAGTCGGCCTTGAGACACGACAAGCGAAGAGCAGATTGGAAATACTAACAGTTTTTTTTTTTTTTCGAATGTTATAGGCCTCCTTTCTCGGCTCGTATTGTTCGGTGGATGGATAGAATTTACTTGTTCTTTGGGCTCTACCTCGTGACTTTATTCGCGGTATGAATGATCTCTCTTTCTGAACTTGATCTCGTCCTTTGATTACCTTTCGGTCACTCACATACATCACATACTCAACTTTCGATCACACCTGCGCCCTCGTCTATAGCATTTAACTAATTTTTGAAACCGGTTGAATAGCTCGACTCCTACGCTGCCGCAGATAAATCCTCATTCAACATCACCTCATCACGAAACCAAGCCTGGACTCGGCCCCGCTGGGGCGGCAGCGCAGACCGAGGGAGTAACAACGGCGGCGGCGGCGGCGGCGGTGGTGGTGGAAAGCCGGATGATGGAGGCAGTGGATGGGGTGGAAGGAAGGTCGGCACGATTAGTGATTTCAACGAAGGGCCGATTTATAAGTCGACTTGTTGTCAATGAAAGTGTTTGCTATTGAATGATGGGTCGATCAGTGTCCGTTGCAGAGTTTGTGATCATGGGCTATGGTTCTGAAGGTCATTATCCCAGCCCATGTACATATGTCACAACACTATCAGGGTGATGGCAGTTTTGTTGGGCAGTGCGTTGGAGATGTCTACAATCGCCTTTTCTGTTGGATTTTTGGTATATTGTACGCTTCTTTGTTGCATGCGAAGGACAGGTGAACTGGTCGACTGACCATCACGTGGCTTGATCTGATGTAGCAAACGTGGGGAAACCCAATCACAAGCTCAGCCAGTTCAGACTCTCATGAAGTCACTCTGATGGCGTTTTATAGTCAATTTCAACGTCCAACAAGGTTTCAAAGAATATAGTCTCATATTTTTTCAACCATCAAACTTTCAATTGACAGGAGAAGTTGCGTTCTTGTTACCAAGCAATAACGCGGGGTAGCTTACACTCCGCAAGACAGGGCTCTAATTTATATCATCAACATATCAAACCAGCCTAAGGCCTCAATCACAAAATGGCGACAAGACTAGACACCCCCAACACAGACATAGAATGGGCCGCCTTCATCTCCACCATCCAAGACGACCTCCCCGAAACCCACACAGTCTACCATACCCCTCTGCCCCATACAGTCGCCCACACAATCGACCACACTCAACTCTCCCCGTCCGCCACAACCAGCGACATCGACACTCTATGCGCTGAAGCCCGCGAACACAAATTCGCAACAGTTTGCGTGCGACTACCACATGTGCCCCGCGCAGTCCACAATCTAGCAGATATCAAAAATCAAGTGGGCATAGCATGCGTCGTGGGTTTTCATGAGGGGACGTACCCTACGGCGGAGAAAGTTGCAGAAGCCACCAAGGCTGTAGCCGAGGGGGCTACGGAATTAGATATGGTTCTCAACTGGCCTCTGCTGAAACAAGGGACATATACAGATGTATACAACGACATCCTCGCGGTGCGCCGAGCCGCACCGGCTCCAAAGACGAAACTGAAAGTCATTCTCGAGACCTCCCAATTGACTCATGATGAGATTATCGCTGGAAGCGCGGTCAGTGATATGGCTGGCGCAGACTACGTCAAAACATCTACAGGATTCAATGGTGCCGGGGCAAGTATCGAGAATGTAAGGCTCATGAGGGAAGTCGTGGATCTGTTGGCGAATGGATGCAAAGTGAAAGCTTCCGGAGGTGTGAGGGCGGCGGAGGATGCGGTTGAGATGCTCAAGGCTGGTGCTGATAGAATTGGGGCCAGTGCTGGTGTGAAGATCGTTAGGGAACTAACGGGCAATGCGTTGAGGCCGAATGCATCGACATCTATCGCGGGTGATTATTGATTTCGAGTCAGGTTATCGAAGGCTTAGAAGACTAGCAGCATACTCGGTAATACAATTTGACTAAATTTGAGTTTTCCGATGAACCGTTCTCGTGCACCGTAGGAACGTTGCATAGATACGCGTTTCGAGGCCAACGGTTACCCGACAACAACAACCCTTTCCATTAACCTTCCATTCCTTCTCTTGCATGTCTGGAATGTTACTACAAGGGGCTATCATGCAATAGCTTAATATATGCATAAAAATACCTATGCATATGCACGCCCAATTCAATAATTTGCATCCTTCATGGCAGGCAAGGGGTCGAAGTTAGGTTCATTGCATGCTATACACATGAACATTAGATCTTTTCTTGTTTTTACGTCGCTTGACTTGTGAGCCTTGAAGCAGCCTGTATTTAGGACTCTGTTTATTGAACGAATCCAAAGCTATGCGAACTTGACAACGAGCTGGGCGGAGTGTCCCCAAGAAAACCAAAACAGTGAACCGATCCCTGAACTTCTTCCCTTTTTGGCTATGCGGAATTGAAGACTTCATCTCACAACTCAACTGGATGAAGACCCTCTTTCATACTTTCCGAGAGATATGGTGATTCGCCAAGTATAGAAGAACAAGTCGCAGACCCTGTATGTTTTGGTGACAGGAGGGCAGATTAAGGAACTGCCTGCTTTTGTATCTCACTTCATTGTCCTCCATTGCAGCCACTGGGTAACACAGCTACGTACACTTGTGGTCTCCAAGGGCAAATTGTGGTCAAGTATATTGAGCGCTGCTCTCCGACGTGTTTCTTTCATACCCAAGCCCTTGAGCTGCTTGAGATTCACTTTGAACATATCAAGATTGGGGCAAATGTTCAAGAGCTGCACGATCAGACTATACATCGTCATCTGTAGGCACGCTTCTACATTGGTCCAATCAATACATACAGTCTTTCCTATACATCACCAGATAATATGACAGCAGAGGGAGTACAAATGCCATCATGATAAGTTCTCCACGCACGTCGTGTCAGCATACATCTGCAACACTGTGTCAAACCGGTCTTCTCAGAGCCATATAGAGAGCCTTGAATTCCGAGTCCCTCTCCAGCAGCTTCTTTGGACTTTCCGACTCAATCAATTCCCCATTCTTTAAGAGTACCACTCGATCAAACCTATCAATGAAGCCAAATCGATGAACAACCGCAATGATCGTCTGTGTCGAAAATTCCTTCTCAATGACATCTTGCATGATAGCTTCAGTTTCCCAGTCGACACTTTGGAAAGAACCTGTTAGTCACGATTTAATAGAGCTGTACAAGTTTGTTTCATACCTGCTCGCAATTTCGTCCAACACCAAAATCGAGCTCTTGACCGTCAAGGCCCTCGCGAGAGCCAACAACTGTCTTTCACCCACTGACCAATCCGACGCCACAAGCGTCATTTCGAGTCCACCGTTAGCACTAATCCGTTTCCAAAGCCCGACCTTCTCAAGCGCCGACTCTATTGTTTCATTGCGTAACCTCTCGCTTGGATCCATATTGAATCGTACCGTTCCGGGCATGAAAAAGGGATCCTGTGGAATGACGTTTATGCGCCTGCGGAGATCTGCGCATTCCATGGTCGACAAATCTCTGCTGTCAATTTCAATGCGGCCGGATGGTATATCAATCATTTGGAGGAGGGCCATGATCAGGGAGGTCTTTCCACTGCCGGAGGGACCGCATATTGCAACTTGTTCGCCGGGTTCGATCTTGAGAGAGAGGTTGTTGAGAATGGGACGTGATCCAGTGCTATTCGGCGTTGTTTATTCAGTTACTATTATAGAAGTTTGGGGCTGCAGGGGAGAAAGCGTACCTGTAACTTGCAGTCACCTTCTCAAAAGTGATGGCACCCCGAGAAGGCCACTCATGCTCCGGGCTTCGACCAGCATCCAAATGACGCTCCTCAGACGGCGTATCAGCCACAAAACTCTTCACACGCGACACCGCTCCGATTGAAGTCTCCAATTGCGTCCACGACCTGATACAATATTTCAGATGCAAGCCAAAAGACAGCACCAAGTTGAGCGCAACACCAACCGAGCCTGGGGAGAATTTATCCTTGAGCGATGTCGTAGTCGCCATCAGAATAATCGCCATAATGCCGACTAGCAGATCCAAGACAAGAGCGAGCCATTGTTGGATACACATGAGCATATAAAAAGGTTTTTGCGAGCGATTGAGTTTCCGCTCGCATTCGTCCCGGAATGTGGATTCCCAGCCGTAAGCGCGGACACTTGCGATGCCATTGATCGACTCGATAAAGTGTGTGTAGAGTGGTGACTTGGCTTCGATATCTAAAAGTCGAACCTGACGCGAAGTGCGGAGGTAGTAGAGTTGCAGGAAGAATACGGATAGACCCAGAAACGGGACTGTGATGGCGAGGTATTTTCCGGCAATACAGAGGATGACCAGACTGAATATTGACATTGACAGATCTTGAAGATGAAAGTATTGTATTAGTATAGGGACTTGAGGAACTGTTCTTGAGAGAGGGTGTGCATCATACTTGCTGCAAAATTGATGGCTGCAATAGGAAGATCCATGTCAATGAGGTTTATGTCTTGGCTGAATCTGCACATCCTTAGTCAAGTTGTAGGTTGCGCTGCTGCGATTGTTCGCCATTTACCGATTGGTGGTAGTTCCTGTGTCTGTCTTCTGGAAAAAGCTGAAAGGAGCGCTGGAAGATGGCCACGCTGTCAGTCTTCTCTCGCCTCATTCTAAAGGAACAGTGACATACCCGAGCGTTGCTCGTAGAAGATCAGAGTGCATTCCCAGTCCCGTATTATTGATTATGTCGACGAAGAGCAACCTGTTTTCTCTTCTTCAGCATACATCACCAGTAGATTGATACCAGAATGACTACTGACTTGCACGCGCATACAATTCCCGCAAAGTTGAGCACGAAGATCGTTGCATAAATTCCGAGATAATACGCCAGTCTTCCATTAGGTCGAGTCTCGTTTGCGTCCGACCACCATTGAAGCCAAAGAGCTAGAATTGATCATGAGCAAGGTGTTTTACGGACGATTCACAGAAAGAAGAAAGGTGAACTTACTGGCAAAGTTACTGAAAAATCCTGTGACCAGGATACTGAACAGGAACAGACCAGTTGTTTTGTATCCGGCACTTTTGATATAGTATTTATAGACACTCCAGGTGCCATTACGTCTCAACAAGTCCTGTTTCTTGGAGATCAGCGCTTCTTCAGGACCCTCAGGGCTGACTTTTGATAGTTGTTCCTCGAAGGCAACAAGCTCAATCTCCGAGTTTATGTATTCGGAAGAGCTCAATTCTGCAGTGCTTGATACTATAGACTCGGCTACCACTTCGGGGCTCTCGGCGAGGATTTTCTGGTAGGAACCGTCGTTCACAATGACTCCCTTACTCAGGACAATTATCCTATCCGCGTATGGCAGTATCCGTTCTATATACTGTGTCAGTCTTTGATGTCAAATCATCGAGGCTCTGAGGTCACGCACGGGTGTGCGTCGCAAGAACTACCGACGTTCCACTCTTCCGGAAATGACCATTCTTGCCAAAGAGACGAGTAGAAATGAGGGAGGTACTGTGCGAGTCCAGCCCACTAAACACATCATCCAGAATCACAACCGGGAGTCTGCAATATACAGCGCGTGCGAGCGCCTACAGGATTTGAACAACCAGAAAGTCAGCACGATGTTCACCCTATACAAATAGTAGCTGCCTCCAAGATCACTTACAATCCTTGCCTTTTGCCCTCCACTGAGAGAAACTCCATTACTCCCAGTCTGAGACATATCACCTTCGGGTATCGTTTTCAAATCTTCCTCAAGTGCGCACGCCCAAATGGAGAAATTGTACCACTTCTGATCAACAGCATCTACACAATTCGTGATATTGAATTTGATAGTGTTGTTGATGATCCACGGCTTCTGGGAGCAGTAGGCGACACCCGTCAAAGGCGCTGTGGTATTTCCATCTTTCAAGTGTGTCTCCCCGATGAGACTTTCGAGTAATGTTGACTTGCCGCATCCCACGGGGCCGATAACCATGGTAATGTTTTTGCTGATATCAAGGTCCAAGCTTCGTAGTACAGTTTCAGTTCCGGGTGACCACGATATATTGGCATTCCTGAACTTGAACAGGCAAGTATGATCAGTGACACCTGTACTACGAACGGAAAGTTCGGCGTCATTCGACCGGGGACCGGGGAAAGCAAAGTTGTGATTATCCAGCACCGTAGCAGGCTCAATAAGACAGTACTCCTCGATCCGTTGAAAACTACCCAATGATCGTAGTAAGTTAGGCAGCGACTGGATGAATGTGAGTAATGGACTCGTAAAAATTGATATGAGCGATAATGCGGTAAATGCCCGAGAAGCTAGGAGGGTCTCGTCCTTTTTCACAGATGCTACAATAGCATACACGACAAAAGTTGCAAATGGAGCAAAGTCGAGCGGTACATTTGCTATGTAGAAGACAGGAGTCAGTCAAAAGCCTTGCACCAACTAGTCTAGCTATTCTTCAGTCTTACAGATAGCAACCTGGAGTAAGATCAATTTGCGCAACTTTGTGGATGTTTTGAGTTCAGTTTTTCGCAGCACTGAAACGATCGAGTATAGCACGTCGGTGAGGCCCAGCATCTTCACTGCTTTCATATCACCCAACATGGAGGACGTAACTGCTAGTCGCTTCTCGATCTGCTGAACCCACGCCTTTTGAGCACCTGCAGATCGGGTTGATACAGGCCCTGCTGCTATGAAGCATACTGCAGAATGAAAGTAGTGAATAAGCGAGCAAGCATCAAAAGGAAATATCAAATGTAGGCTATAATGAACTTACCAATACAAATAACAGCAGGGACAACACAAGCAGCAAAGATCTGACGTTCCAAAAGCCAGATTGCGACTCCTACCTCCAGCAGTGACGCCCAGGTTTCATGGATTGCTTTAACGCTAGTCACTATCACATCCACATCGGTCCCCTGTAGGGTGATGGCTTCGTTTTCCTTCATGCTGCTGGCTTTAAGAAGGCTTGTCTGTCGATAGATCATTGAAACGAGACCGGATCGTGTCATTGTAGCGAGACGGAAAGTCTGACGCCAGTAGACTGCTGTCGAAACCTTCTGCAGGTCAGAATGGGGTAGCCATTACCACCAGGGGTTACCAACGTACAGTGAGACCGAGATACACCAGCACATAAGCTCCCACGAGTGCCTGACCATATTTCTTGGTCTCGAGAGTAGTGGTTGGATTAGCTATAAAATTGACAGTGGCGTTGATAAGAAAAGGCTGACAGAAGGTGAATACTGTAACGCAGAGTCTTGGTCCGATTCCGGATACCAAAGGCCACACGTATGCATGCAATGTAGCCTTTAGCAATCGATGACGGCCTTCAATACAGCTCCAGCTAGCTTTCAGTCTATTCTCGGAGGGATATCCTTGAAGAGCTTGGTCAACATCAGGAAGATCTTCAACATCAAAAATTTTCGAGTATCCCAAACGGAAAATGGGTAGAACCCATACGAAGAAGCTTCTGCCCCAGAATCCGATCAGCTGTTCTTTGGTGAGGCGGCGGTATACGGGGCGTAAGAGTTTGGTCTTGGTCACAGACTCTAAAACCAGAGTCAGCACGGTCAGGATATAGACAGCTGTCCATAAACCTCGACATGCTGTAACAGATGGAATGAGCCATAGAGATCGCAGTCGGGCTATAGATAGAATGCTAGAGACAGAAAAGTATATGACGATGAGATCAGATGGTTCAACCGTGCGCTGGTCTTCCATGAAAGAGAGCAAGGCGGCGGCAAAGATTGCAATGATATTGAGAACTCCAGAAGTGATTGAAAGCCGGGTGTGCAGCAAGTCTCTCCGTGTTTGTACTGCTGTATATACGACATGGAGGACGAATAGTAGTGCCAAAAGGCCCTTCAAGGCACAATAATGTATTAGCTCAAAGGACCGGCCAACATTGATCGATGACTCTTCTCACCAATTTGTAGACAGCCAATCTGTACGATGTCAACTTAACAGGCGCTGCTCGAAGAAACTGCAGCCTCGAGGCTACAAGTAACAGAAATAGCGCAGCAGGCAACACACCAAAGAGGCCATCTTCAAACAGGAGAGTAAAATCGAACAAGCGACAAGCGATGTTGACTCGAGGACCGAATTGGTTGTCGCTGCCAAATGGACATGCCGAAGCAGTCACCACCATCTTGAACCGAGTATTGTGTCTTATTGCTTTTTTCCCATATTGATCAGACCTCAAATTCAAGTCTCGGACAAATTCAGACCGATTTTGTACGATTTGGCGCTTATCTTTGATTCTGCGGGGTCTGTGAGTAAATGACTTAGCGCCAGGCAGCAAGTTTCTGAGATCTTTCATGTCAGTACGATTCTTTTTGCTCCGTATAGGAAATAGATACTACATCCAGTAATATCTTTGGCGTATTCTGCTTGAAGCTGCTGCCGACTTCTAGCCTACCGTATATATGCGGCCAGTCGTTTGGATCGTGACAGAACATCGGCTTGACGGCTACAAACACGTAAATACGGACGCACACTATCCCCCTATGATGATACATGTAATCCCTGTAAATCATGCCTGCGCTGGTGCTGCTTATAGGTAGTCACATAAAGCCTGGTCATCTTCCGAGGATTCAGGGCTCTCTTTTGTTTGTCGAGGGAATGTCTCACAACGTTTCTTGACTACATTCCACAACGTTTTTATATTGGCTCCCTCAACATCTTGAATGAGTGTTCCCCCCAGCAAAACTTCCAAACATGTCGTCGCCGGAAGCCAGCAAAGATTTACTTCGTGTTGTCATAGTTGGTGCTGGAAAATCTGGGTTAGCGATGGTAATGGGCTTCCAAAGCGCGGGCCATGAGGCAGTCGTTTCCAATCTGTCAAAAGACAAGCGCTGGTCTCACTCAACCCCGAGTGGTTGCAGGGCACTTGAAGGCCTTGGACGCCTGTCTATCGTCGAGAAACATTCTATAGACGTTCATGATAATACATTGCGCTCCTATGCCGACGGTAGTACTGTTTTGGAGCAGCCTCATGTAATTGCAGGTCTTGATGTCCTCGATAGCATGGTTGAGACTAGTCGAGGCCGGTGGACGTTTCCCAATCATACCGTCGTTTATCACATTGATTCTGGCCTATTAGCAGGGTATAGGGTACAGATTTACAAAAGAAGATACAACATGGCTTAGTACTTCAGTGAAACCAGTCAGCCGTTGCGTGAATATACAAGTTATCAAAGTAACAATTGAAGCAGATCTGAGCGTAGTAGTTGCGCAATTGAACTGTTGGACCGATCTCTTTTAGTCCATTTGCGCCTTGAAAGATATCCCAATATGAAAGCCGATCCTCAAAGAAGTGAAATAAACGGGATGAAATGGTATCTCAACCAATCTAGCAGAACTAAATATACGCCATCCATGCAATCTATATATACAATCATCTTCACCCTGGTAACATCATCTGGTCTTGCTTCTTGAGTTCATCACTAGTGAAATCACCCTCAACACCTAGATCGTCTAGTCCTCTAAACCCATCTTCGACAATCCATTTCTGGTCTTCAGGTGAATGCAAGACGTGGCAACTGGCACCGACTATCAACAAGCCGGGAGGTCTGGACCCTTCACACTCAACGGCCTGGCATACATTTTCCAACGTCGTGCGAATGATTCTCTGATCAGGACACGACGCCCTCTCCACGACCGCACAAGGCGTATTCTTCGGCCACAGAACCCTCTTACCACCTTCCTCGTGGTCCGCAGGAGGTGTCGATATCAGACTAACCACTAAATCAGACAGTCTATGCAACGCCATCAGAAATACAACCGTCTGTGTGGGGACATAGGTCGGCGGTTCAGGCGCTGCGCCCTTTCGGCCCGTGCCGGTACAAACGAGTACCTGATCTGCAACACCTCGATGCGTAGCCGGAATATCAGCAAAGAGTGGCGCGCTCAATGCACTCGTGATCCCTGGTAGCACAGTAGGTATACACCCCTTTTCTCGGAAAAAGGTGAATTCTTCGCCGCCGCGGCCGTAAAGATATGGATCTCCTTGTTTGAGCCTCAGGACATATTTCCCTTCGCGAATAGATTTGAGGCCCATTTGCAGGAATTCTTCTTGAGCTTGGTCTGCGTTTCCGGGAAATTTGCGCGCAATATGGACTTCTGTCCGACGGGGGATGAGCTCTAGCACCGGTGCGGGAACGAGTTTGTCTGCTAGAATGAGGTCTGCGTTCTTGATGGCGTTGTATGTCGCGCGAGTGAGCATATCGGGATGTCCCGGCCCCGATCCTGCGAGGACGATTTTGCCTTTCTTTTTGCTGGCAGCTCCAGCCGTGACTGCCGCCATCTCAAAGTCACTTGATTTATCACGCGAGTACGCTGTGAGGATAGAATCGATATCCGATTCTGATATCGATGCCAACCGCTGTAACGGCCAATACTCGCAAATCTGCGCCAACCATCTCATCCTTCTCGTTTTAGCGGTTTGCTCATCTTCAGCGGTGACAAGCTTATTGAATGTATGACTTTGGGTCGCGACATCTTCGTCTTCATCTTCCAGTTTCTGTTCGGATGATTGTTGTTGATGGTCTTCTTCCCATAATCGTCGTCGCAAAGTTCCCAAGCGATCGATTGATGGTCCTAAATTGGCGGGAAGAGAAGATGAGATCTCGCGTCTTAGCCGTGAGGCGAGTTTGCACCCGCGGCCGGATGTTGTGATGCCGATGTGTAGCGGTCCGTCGGAGTAGGTGGATAGAAGGGTAAAAGAACAGAGGTCGGGGGCATCGGTGACGTTAACGGGGATGCGCATTCGTTTGCAGAGCTGGGATATATGCGTGCCTGACCGGTCAGTTTCCGTGCATTGATTCAAGGAAGCGAGACAAGAGACATACTGAATTCCTGGTCACCCCCCGTAACAAAAACCGCATCCACAACGTGATCAACGTCCTCCCGGCCCAACGTCTTCAAATCCGCATCCTGGAATTCTCGCCGACTCCATTGTACCTGCTCCTTCTCTATGAAGTCCTTGAGCGAAAAGTGTAGATTGCTATCCTCTGGCGCAATGACAATGGGTTTTGCGCCAGACTGTAAACTCTTAGTACAGCGGGCCGCGGCAAGAGAATTCGTGCCGACGATGAGGTGGATTTGCGAGGTTGTGTTTATAGCTATGAGCATTGGTGACGTGTTTGCTTGATTTCGCATCTTGCCAGCCCTCATAATCCTTTGTGGTCAATCGAAATATGTCGAATCAGCCCGGAGAAATCAGATATTGTTCATACCCTATATCGCGAAACTTTTTGGCGGGGTATATGTGATGGTCAAATTGCTCGACAAAATGCGACAACGCTCAAGTTAGTGCACTTGCAGCGCTGGGAGGAAAACGACAAAAATGCTTCGACTATACAGATTAATAATATAAGACAGCATAACCCTGAGGCTCAAGAAGTACGCAGGGAAAAAACAAAAGACGCTTTTGGTATATCCTCGGAGTTTGCGCCGGATTTTTTACTGGCGGCGGATGGCGTGCTCGGCTTATCTTATCAGCGACCAATTGCGATAAGGGCAATGATAAGCACAGAACGTCCGCGGAGTTGATCTCCGCATGTTTGGAATATGTCAATATGTGAATCATTACATGTTTATCGCGATTATTGCTTGCTAAGGGCTGTCATCAGACAGAACAGAAAGAACAGGAAGATTTACTCCAACCACGTCTCGACAGCAGTCTTCAACGCCTCATGTAACCACCCCTCCTTGATCGAAGCATCGCCGTCAAACCCGTGCGGTCCAGGCCTCAACACCAAAACAATCTTGTCCCCTCCCTGTCTTCCCTTCAACAAATTTCTGGCTCGTTCGACGAACCTCTCACTAGCCTTGGCCAAGACAATGTCATCATCAATACCGTGCAAAATCACCAGTCCACCACGCGGCAGTCTTGCCCCTGGTTGTTCCAGTCTCGCGAGCTGGTACAATCGGTCCCGTGTGGGTGATGTCTCCGAGTCACGGATATAGAATTTAAATCCAGCGTGATTTGCACTGATAGCTGCCCCGATTTCCAGTCGTTGTAGGTCTGCGTCCGAAGAGGAGACCTGCCCCGGTTTGATATTTGAGACGTACTCGTCGACAAACGACGCCGGTACCTCGGGTACAAAGGCGCTTCGCTTAGTAGGTAAAAGAAGGGAATTATCCCATCCGATGGCGGGATAAGCGGCCGTACCAGCGCGGATGTCGTCGGGATGTGAAAGGATGAGGTAGATGCTCAGTAAGCCGCCGGCGGAATCACCAGCTGTGATGATCCGGTCTAGGTCGAGTTCAAACGTAATTTCTGGTTGTGTCTGTAGAAGAGTAGCCAACTCGTTCGAGTGCAACCATGTCCAGAAATCGTCGACGTCGTCGAGAATGTCGAGACCGGTGACTTCGGGCAGAAAACGGTAGTTGGCGGAAACGATGACTGCGTTGTGTGTTTCCGCGAGTTCGAGGAGCCAGGCAGGGAACCAGTCCTCGTACAAGGATTCTCCTCGTATCTTGAACCCATTAAGCAATTGCGACGGACTTTTTATTAGGATAGACTTACTAGTCCACCCCCGTGGAATCGAGCGATGACAGGCGCTTTGCCCACTGAGAGAGACTTTGGGATGATCAAGTCTGCGCGAATCTCATGTCCATCCACAACCTTGTAGTTGGCTTGGAGGATGTTGAAGTTGGCGAATTTGCTTCCGTAATTGGAGCCGGGTACGACCTTTGCTGCCATTGTGACTGATGACGAATCTGCCTGGGTGAACGATGAGATGAGGAGGGTAGTAGCCTGATTTTATAAGTCGAAGAGGTGGAATGGCTCAATCGGAGAAGTCGGATGGGGGAATACGCGCGGTCTTTGTCTGAATACGCTGGTGTTGTGATAGATATTCTTGTTGGTCAAGAGCCGTCCTTCTCGACTCGAGGATCAAGGCGCATTTTATATCCATCCTGGCACAGCATCTTGCTATCTCAGTTCGCAAGTAATCATTCGAAGGGCGCAAACCCACAAATTGTCGGATATATTATGTTTGACTGGCGATACAAATTGGTGAGCATTTGTCTGGTTTCAAATGTTTGCACTCGTGTTTGCATCGAATGCTCACAGGCAGACAGCCAATCGGCGAGAACACCAACATGTTGGGTAATATGTGAGGCTTGACTTAGCTCTTACCTTCCCGTATATCCGGCTCGAGTCAACGTAATCCTCTGACTGAACCATCTGCTAAGTGTCGTCAATGTAGAGGAATTGAGGCACACGGTTGAGGTAAGTTGGTTTTCTTTCTGCTGAGTCAGACAGGCTCCATCAACTACAACCAAACCCAAACGTCCATCTACTAGCTTCGTTGCAAATGTTAGGCAGCACGCGTCTCTTGCTTTCGCGCTGGACCTCTGTAAAGTACTGAGTCAATTGGCGAATGAGCTCCGGTGCTGCAGTAAGAGGATTGAATTTGTTGCAGTGCTTCGTGTTCTACTTGAGTCTCCGCGTTGTATGGAAGTTTCCTTATCTACGAGACTGTTGGCCAATCAGGAATGAGGTAGGCGGACATTAGCCCTAACTCCCTCCTCTCGAAGTATTCACGACTTTTTCATGCTTCAATGCTTCACGATTGCTCACTTTTGACTTCGAAAGAAAAGCCTGGCATGAACGCATAGATGGAACATCCTTTTTGAATACTTAGAAAATGCGACATTACTCATGAAGCTGTTACATCCAACTCCCCCATTCAGGGTAGGTAGTGACACTACCTAACGCGCCTCATAATGAATCCACGCAAACATCTCAAGTAAACCACGGATGATGGCTCGAGGCAGCGACGTGGAATCCTCCGTATACTGGTATTTCTCTGTCGAATGTAATTGGTTGACAGCTTGATCCCTCTGTAACCTTGGCGTGCTCTAGCGTTGCGAGCTTGCGAAGGCTGCAGGATTTGAACGGTATACGTCAGTTTTGTTACAATGCATCTAGGTATATTAAACATGTCTCTATTCGCGTACTTGAGGTCCATGTCTATATGGGATGTACAACTTTACGATTTGCTAGAAGAAGTCATTCTTAGTAATTGCAATGGTTTCACACACCTCACTTGACCCTTTCTGGGGTCCGCCGACGTGTAAATCCAAGTATGTATCCTCATCATGTTTAAATGGAAGCAGAATTAATATTGTGGTAGCTTTTGCGAGGAGGTATCTAGTAATCGAGCTTATGCTTCAAGGAATTGACATGTGAAGCTGATCAGACTCGTAGGACTACGCCACGACGAGATATGTCGGTGAATTCGTCAACACTATAACCAACCTTGTCTACAGTACGAATTAAGTCAAGCCGTCGGTCGCTTCATCTGATGGTTCAAAGCTAATCAGCTCAGTCGTCTATGCCATCCACGGTATCCGCAGCCTTCGCCGGAAGAAGAATGCCAGCGCCTTTCGGGCTGTTCCTTACTGGGGTCTGATGGCTGTTGGGATATGTTCTGGCGCTTTTCATTGTAGTCTGAAGTACCACACTCAAATGAGTAAGTAGCCATATCTCGGCTCCTCATGATTCCTTCGACTCACTCGATTCGGCTGATTAGTGGACGATCTTTCCATGCAACTCACGACAACACCGATCTTGCATCGCGTTCTGACCATCAACTCAAGTCGGAGGACTTCTACGACCGTTGCGGTTTCGTTAGCAATCTTGCTCGTATCCTTCGCAGCGTTCCATGTCATCGCGGATGAGTTGATTCTCCATTCTGCAAGTTTCGTAGTCTCGGTGACTATCATTGGGATACGTACGATGCAACTCATCAAACTCCGGACGGAACCAGGCTCGGCTGCTCGGAGGCAGATTTGGGGTATAGTCAAGTTCGGCGCTAGTAGGCTTTTACCTTCTTGTGTTCTAGTCATAAGCTAATCGCGAGGCAGTCATCTTCAATGTCGGGTACGTAGTTTGGCTGCTCGATGGATGGGTTTGCGAATCCTTGAAAAGTGTCAGAGCGACAGTCGGTCTTCCGTGGGCGTTTATGTTTGAATTGCATGGATGGTATGTTTCATCCCGGACAAAACGCAAGTAAACGATACTGACGAAACAGGTGGCATATCTGCACTGGCGTTGGCGCTTATATCTTCATTGCCGTGATAGATCATCTCGCGTCCGGAGAGGATCATCGCGATATCGACAAATCATTTGCGTGGCCAGCGCCATGGGCTTCTCGCTCATTTCTCGCTGGTGATAATGTTGATGTGTATGTAAAGAAAAAGTAGACTGCATTACGCGTCAGTGTCCTTGAATCAAAGACGTCAAATGTTCATTGTTGGTAGTTGATGTTCTTGAATCTTGATCTCTGTACTTTTTGTGAAGCTATTCCGTGGCACGTCCCGCTTTTTGTGGGGTGCAAATGTCATTGTTGTTTTTGCGCTAGTCCCGATCAGATCTGCCCGATGACATCTTGTATCTTGACCATTCCCAGTTTAGTCTAGCCTGAGTTACTTGCTAATTAACATTCAAGCTCTCCTCCTCCCAGGTCGCTTCCCTGTTTGCTCTTGATGCTGTGTGGAACCCGTCTATTCTACAGCTTATTGCTTGCGACAATCGCCTAGGTTACTTCTTTCAGCCCATATAGCGATCGTCAATCGAACCGAGGCTTATATTGGCCAGCCCGCATTCTCCTCCGTGTTTTGATCCAAGCGCCGCCCCCTGGTTCCCGTACATACCGACGGAGGCATAGCCTGGCTACGATCGATCCTGCCAGGTCCTTGTGCTGTCATCCGATCACTCGTTACTGCTTGCTTTCGTCACTACGTAGCGTTTGCGTTTGACCTTGCGACAAGGATTCGTCTCTACTCATCGTTCCGTTTCTCCCGTCCGACCAAAGCACCTGCCAACATCTGACAATACGATCAGCCGAGGGGTTTCGCATAGCGTCAAGATGAGTCTCTGTGGTCGGCAAAAGGTCGTTCAGCGGAAGATGGTGCTGCTGTGAGTTGCCAGTGGAAAGCAAGGTATCAAATGGGTACAAGCAGTGCTAACAGTGTTGATGATGGATAGTGGAGATGGAGCTTGCGGTAAAACATCCGCTTTGAATGTGTTTACTCGAGGGTTTGTGCTTCTTATCTGTTGCTAATGACGTTGCTGACCATTCCATAGATTTTTTCCTACTGTGTAGTATGTGCCCTTTGCGAACGATTGAGTTGTCTTGATTCTAACATAAATCGGTATGAAGTGAGCCGACGGTATTTGAAAATTATGTTCATGGTATTATGACCTTTCCATGCGTTGCGCACATACACTGATTTTCGGAAAGATATCTTCGTCGATAACACGCATATGGAACTATCGCTTTGGGATACAGCCGGGCAAGAAGAATTCGACCGTTTGCGAGCGCTCTCCTATGAAGATACGCACGTGATTATGCTCTGCTTTAGCGTATGGCACTATCCTCGTCCATTTTCAGGTCCCTTCTAATAGGCAGATATAGGTCGATAACAGAGACTCTTTCGAGAACGTCTCAACGAAATGGATGGCCGAAATTCACGAAAATTGTCCTGGCGTGAAGATGGTTCTGACAGCACTCAAATGCGATTTGCGCAAGGACGAGGAGCAAAACGAAAATCCGGATGCCGTATCTTTTGACGAAGGACTTGCAAAAGCCAAAGAAGTCGGTGCTGTCAAATATCTTGGTTTGTTCTCTTTATCCTGTACAGGGAGAGTTTATGCTGATTATAAGCAGAATGCTCGGCTGTTCAGAATCGCGGAATCCGCGAGACTTTCTATGAAGCTGCCAAGGTGGCATTGGAAGTAAAGCCAGCCGGTGGGAGCTCGAGCGGCGGATGCGTCATTCTCTAATCTGGCCTGGTTGAGGTTCGATTTTGCTATACGATTCATCACGACCCGGAATTTCGACTACATCGCAGACTCCTTTTCGACTTTTTATTCGTGCACATTTTTTCTCAACCTTGACCTTCGACCTCGAATTCTTATTCTTCCCTCCGTTCATGAGGCTACATTCACGGTGTTCATTTGGCATTGAGAAACGGCGTTTCTTTATTGCGATTCATGCAAGCATGCATGCAGATGCGGTGTATGCATGGCTTATCCCCACAGTAGCCTATCGATTCTCTTGACAAAGGCAGTCGACAAGTGGCTACTGTTGTCGGATCAAGTAGCTTTTCTATTTTCGACTGGTCATAATTCCTGATGACGATCTACTTCAACCCTTTATTACTAATATACTAATCTTCTTCTTGTTGTCATCTATTTGTATGCTCCACTAGCGTGTCATGATATTCAAACCTTGGTGGCTAATGTCTTATCTTTTTGCTATAGTACAATCTATATTTTTTATCTATCTATCTATCTATCTATCTATCTATCTATCTATCATCATGCATTAAGAAGTCACATCCTCAATCCCAATTCTATACACCTCATCAATCCCCTCTCTCTTCGTCCCATCACGAACCGGAAATTCAGCCTCAAACCTCTTCACAAAGGCGTCCACGAACCCATCCGCAACCTCCTCCATAACCTCCTCGTCGTTCTTCTCAGGAGCGAACGTCACGCCTTGCCCCGCAAGACTAGTAGCTTCCTTCCCTTCCAACCCACACGCAACAATCTGTTTAAAATACCACATCGGTTCGTCCGTGACGTTGATACCAACGCCAAAGGAACTGATATGTCGACGGAGGTGCACGCCCACAGCTGTAATCTTCCTCGCCTCCTCTTCTCCTTCACTCCCCCTTTCCTGCGCGTTTGGTGCTGGAGTAACCCATACCCCCGGATCCTGAGTCGTGAACCCCGTCACGCCATACCGCCCCAATAACTCAATGACGCTTTTCTCAAGAAGGCTGATATGACACCTCGGCGATAGACCGAGTCGTCTCAAATCGAGGATTGTATATGCAACCAATTGACCCGGGCCGTGGTACGTCGTCTGTCCGCCGCGGAGGGTCGGGTGATATTCTGCTTTTCTGCCCCCGGATTTGGAGTGTGCTTTCGGGTCGAGTAGATGTCTTATCGGCTCTAGGGATGGTGGGAGCGATAGTTCGAGACTCGGCACGGGATCGGACGGCGAGGAGGTGTTGGATGGTGGCAGGTCGCGACGGCCGGTTGTGTAGACGGGATTGGGGGTGAAAGTTATGATCGTTGGGTCGGGTTGTTTTCCCGATATTGAAGCTGGATTAGAAGGAGAGGAGAGGGTCTTTTTGTAGGCGAGGTGTTGGAGGGTGAGGGTTTGTTGGATTTGGGAGACGGTGTTGAAGGGCGTTATATTTGGGAGGTGGAGGTGGGCGAGGCGCATGGTGATGAATTAGTGGGTAATGCTCTCTGATAGATATGCTTCTTATTCAAAGGATCTTCTTGTTTTGATTTTGTGGGAGTTGCCGTAGGTGTGTAGTCACTGTAGTGCGCGATGTCCGGGTCGTGATAGTTAGAACTCCGAGCTTGCGGCTCTGCAAGTGACGATGTAGCTCGAGCTCAACACGTGATTTCATTCTAGACTATTCATACATTGCAAAATCAGATAGTTTATATATTTAAAAAAAGGCTTTTGGTAGTTTTATTACCTTCGTATTCAATACAGCTACATCACTATATCCCATTGACCTGTGGCGCCTCCCTAACCAATTGCCAATCCCTCACACCACCCTTCCAATCCGCAATCCTTCCCTCTCGCACCTGCACGATCACCACCCGACTATCATCATCGATCATGGGCGTCTCCGCAACCCCACTTCCTCTTCGCTGCTGACCAAACGGTATCTCTTCGCCGGGAGCGGCTACAAAGGTATTATTCTCTAAATGCTGAGTTTTACACCATTTCTCCTCTTCCGAGCCCACCTCGAGGAACCGTGCGCTACCCGTAATGGTGGTGGATATGCTTGACAATGCGCTTGTGTTGAGATTTAAAAGCAAACTGGCCAAAGAAGAGCGAGTTGCCGTGGGTGGTGGTGAGCCGTCTCGGCCGCTGGGTGCGCGGGTGGGAGGGCGATGGGAGACCCAGTCGTGCACCAACAGAGAGACTCGCGGGTTGGCGGAGAGGTTCAAAGTCTTTTTGGAGGAGGGGTTGGTGGTCATGATGATTACGGGGTAGACGTCGAAGGGGGTCGAGGAGAGGTAGGTGTAGGACATGAGGGAGACGTGGGGGGTAAGACCGTCACATGTTGCTAGATGGAGCTGTAAATTATTAGCTGGTTGTGTTTAGAATTCGATTGGCTGGTAAAACACAGAGATCAAATCAGACGTACGTATCGAGAGTTCTTGAGACAGGCTACCACTTCTGGCAATAACGATGAGCCGACATGAGGATGAGTCGTGGTGGCCGATGCCTCGTAGCTTAGTGGGGGATTCGGTCTGTCGGCCATGATGATAATATGATGCCAATGCGATTTCCGTAGACTGAACGTGGTGTTTACTCGATGAGGAGGCTCGAATCTGTCCACTGTGTCTCTCTAAGGACTGAAAAGTAAGCAAGCACGTCGTACTTGAGACTGTCGGTGCTGAGCCGAAGAATGATAAGATGATCCAGATCGATCAGCGAACATCGGATAGAAGTGGGCTAGCATAGGCAGCCACTGAAAGAGCTCCCTCACAGTAGATTACCAGAAATGGCTAGTGTGTCCTGATTGGGCGACGGCATCACATGACCCCGCCAGCTTTCCCCAGTGTACCCCCGATCACGACGTCATGTTTCCCCCAGTCTGTGGGAGTCAGCGTGTTGATGTGTGAGAGAGTCTTAAGTCTTTCCGTATCAAAACTTATTGATCGTCAAGTCTCTGGTCTACGTAGTAGCGCGAGATGAGACATGCTGAGATCATTCCCGGTAGTTATACTCTGGCAACTAATGCACCCCGCGTTGGCTGGACTGTTTGTGTGCTCCCGCTCCTCTGTAGTCCGTACATGACTCTACACTAACTAAGCCTAGCCATACATAACTAGCCAATGCACGCCCCTTTGCTCTCCTCCTCTCTTCTTTCCCTTACCCCGACTTGTTTATCCGCCAGACCGTTGCATCCAAGCTGCAACTCACATCATATTGCTCCCAACCGCAGGACTCATAATAAAACCGTCCTCAATCATTGGCCAGAGCTAGTACTCCAACCATTGGATCTGAGCTATCGGCTAACCAGAGCCGTTTGCCGTTACCCCGGACTTTGCTTAGTGGTACCTTCCGCCACTCAGTCGCAGCTGCCTCTCTGTCTCTTCTCTCTTCCACTCGGACCTCTCGCGCGGCTTTCTGCTAACTTCTACCATTATCCTATCTCCTCACTCTACTCAATCATCCCATCTTCCTCTACACTTCCAGTATCGCCGTTCCCATTCTGCCGTCGTTCTTCGGCTTCTCTCTCAATACTGTTCATCCCTATCTTCTGAAGAGAACACCACCACATCACACCATGCAAATCTCCAAGGTGCTCCGCGCCTCCCCCGCATTCTCTGCCCTTCGCTCCTTCAGCACCTCCTCCGCCCAGAACCGTGCCCCATCTATTCGTGACATTACCCCTACCAATGCCTCCGAATTCGACGCCCGCCAGAAGGAATTCCGCGAGAGTCTAGAGCAGGCTCGAAAGAAGAGACAAGAGCAAGAGAGTCAGTCTGTCGCAAACACCCTCCGTGATCGTGCCCGTGAGTTTTATCTTTGACTCCCACTGCTCCGTTCGTGAGCAATGCGAGGGCGTCTAGGCCATGATTGACTCGTGATACTTTGGAAAGCCAGAGGGCAGAATGACTGACATGTGACTAGAAGAGCAAGAGCAACTAGATGTCGCGGCTGAAAACGGTACAAAGCGAGGACCTCTGTCGTCGCTTATTTACGGAACCAAAGAAGGCCAACATTTCGACAAGAGCATTGAGCGGTCGTTCTCGCAGGTCATTGCTCGCGGGAAGTACGTTCACTCGATTGTCTTTCACGACGTCAAGCCCGACAAGGTTGACGAATATGTGGAATTGGTCGGCAAATGGTATCCTCGCATGGCATCCCTAGAAGAGAACAAGGTCAATCTGGTCGGCAGCTGGCGCACCCAGGTTGGAGACAATGACACATTCGGTAGGAATTGAAGATTCTTTCCACTAATATATACAAAAGACCGCTGACCCTGGTCCTAGTGCACATTTGGGAATATCAGCGCTACACAGGCTACCACGAGTCACTTCATAACATTTCTCAGCACCCAGAATTCCAAGAATTTGATAAGAAACTGAAGTCTCTCATCAAGAGCAAGCAGACATCACTCATGCAGGAATTCTCATTCTGGCCAACCACTCCCCCTCGTCGTCTCGGCGGTTTGTTCGAACTACGTTCCTACACCCTTCATCCCGGCAACCTCTTGGAATGGGAGACACACTGGCGTCAAGGGCTACAGGCTCGTCGTGAGGTTATGGAAGGTGTCGGTGCTTGGTTCGTGCAGATTGGCGATCTTAATACGGTACACCATCTTTGGCAGTTCGCCAATCTGGAGGAACGCAAGATTCGTCGCGAACAATCCTGGGGTATTGAAGGCTGGGCAGACACGGTGCATCGAACGGTACCTCTGATCCAGTCTATGAAGAGCAGGATCTTGATTCCCATGCCATGGAGCCCGGTCGGTTAATTTTATCAGTGTTCGAGTCATCGCTCTTCTGTGCAAGCACAGCCACACTTTCTCTGGTTCAAATAGTTCATACCTATGAGGTACGACGTTTCATCATCATCTCGGAGTTTGTATTACAATAGTCATGTAGCCATAGAAATCTACATCCTGACAGTTTTGTCATGTTGCTTGTAAAATGAGTGTAGAATCCCCCACGTGAAAGAACAGAAAGAAATGACGTTGCGTCCCGCTGGGCTGTCCGGTGCTCGGCGCGTCTCCACACCTGCGCGAGCGAAAAAAAAGTTGCCAAATCATCGGCTTGGACGCCGCGACAGACGTCAATATATGACACTGACCCTTAATCTATTCACTCTGCGCCGTATCTCTTTTGAATTTTCCCCCCGTCAACCATCCCAGCCAGTTGGCTGCCATACTCCCATCCCTGACTCCTACCCCTTTGTGTTTTCTCTTTTGCTTCTTTGTTCTCCTCTCTTGCGACCTGAACATCATCTCAGATCTGTTAACTAGAAAAACAACATGACTTGGATACGGCAATATGACCTCCCCGCGCTACGGGAGTACAAATACTCTGGCGTCGATCACTCGCTGGTCAGTCGGTACATCATGAAGCCGTTTTATAGCAATGTGGTCATTGATCTGTTTCCCATGAACATGGCGTGGGTTCTCCTTTTTGGTTAAGCATCAACAAACAAAGACTAATTCGCTATCATATTTAGGCCAAATCTCGTGAGCTCCCACCTAACCGAAGAATAAAGAAGTTTGATTGTTGCTGAGACGAATAGATTACCTTGACCGGCTTCAGTTTCGTGATCGTCAACTTCTTGACGATGCTTTATTATAATCCGACTTTGGATCAAGACTGCCCGTCCTGGGTATATCTTAGCTGGGCGATCGGTTTGTTTTTGTATCAGACTTTTGATGCTGTGGATGGGATGCAGGCGTACGTTTTTCTGATCACGTGAGAGTCTTTCAAGAGTATATGCTGAAATGGGTTGGGTGCAGTCGCCGGACAAAACAGAGTGGTCCGCTTGGAGAATTGTTTGATCACGGTATGTTTACAGTTTCGAACCATGGATATTTAAAAGACTAACAAGAGTAGGCGTCGACGCTTGTAATACCGTTCTCGGCGTGTTCATCTTTGCCGCTACAATGAACCTCGGTCAATCATGGGCTACTGTCTTGACTCTTTGGGGAGGTACGTCAAGTATTCCCGAAGCCAAGATAAAAGATATGCTAATGATGTAGCCGTCATGACCTTCTACGTCCAAACCTGGGACGAATACTACACTCACGTCCTCACTCTCGGCATCATCTCCGGCCCCGTCGAAGGTATCCTGACATTGTGTGCTGTCTTTTCATTCACCGCATACATGGGCGGCGGCAGCTTCTGGCATCGTCCCATGCTCGCGACAATTGGCATTTCGCAACCTTCTTTCCTGCCGGATGCCCTCTACGAGTTACCGTTTACTTCCTGGTATATGATCTACGGCGCATTCATGCTCTTTTTCGCAACGGGCAGTAGCATCATCAACGTCATGAAAGCGCGCCGCGCACGATTGGAGAACCCCATTACGCCGCTGTTGGGCTTGTTGCCGTTCGCTTACATGTGGATCTTGACTCCGATATATCTGTATCTGCAGCCCAACGTTCGCGAGCAACATCTCGTCCCGTTCTTGATCTATGTCGGTCTCGTGAACGCCTACTCGGTCGGACAGATGATTGTCGCACATTTGCTAAAGACTCCGTTCCCGCGAAGCAATGTGCTCATTTTGCCGCTTGCCGTAGCTGTGGTTGATAGTCTGGGAGCGTTCTTGAGGCTGTGGTCGCCTGTCTTAGGGTATAGCACTTATCAAGTTGCATTTGTCTTCACTGCGCTTGGTCTCGCGATTGGTGTGTATGCTAGTTTTGTGGTGAGTTCCTCCCTTTTCTCTCCAAACTTCGTTCAATATGTTGACTGATTTAGCACACGGTTATTGTCACTATTTGCGATTACCTCGACATCTGGTGTCTCACCATTAAGCACCCGTACGTTGAAGGACAGGACAAGATCAATGGACATGCCAATGGTGACAGTGTTGCCGTGAAGAAGTCTATGTAAGAATCTTGTGCGACGGGAGTGGTCGAGTGAGACGATAGCGATGAAGTGACGATAGTCGGGGCGATTTTTTGATGATGATCATTTAAGAGCATAATGCGCATATTCCCATTGAGTTAGTCTTAGCATATACGATAATCCATTTGTTGTTCATGTTTTGAGTCAAAATGAGTCGAGATGACCAAGTAAGTAGAACCTGGAAGGAATAAATCTGATTGGCGGCATCTCACCCCCCGGAACAACCATCTTCCATTCCGGTGGGCCGGGTGGCAAGCTAAGCGAGACCACACATAATCCAGTGGACTCAATCAGGAAGTTGTGCGCTTGGCATTTTTGCAGAGTCTCCGCCCTAAGCACGAAGATTCCACACGACACTCTTGGACTCCCTCACCCCAACCCCATCGACCATCGTTCTTTCAGCGTCGCCAATTTTCATTCCATCAACGTCCAGTCAACTAGACAAAAGTCATCGCTGATTGCATTGAAAATTAGTCAAGATGGTGCGTTTTTCTGTTTTTCCTTCTTGATGCGATCCTTTAGCATGGAGGATGAGGACAGGCGACGACGATGCTGAAGAAATCTCTGACTAACTGTTGTTTCTCTCGCCAGGTTCTCGCGGTCGATCTCCTCAACCCTACCCCTCAGTCTGAGGCTCGCAAGCACAAGCTCAAGGTACGATTATGGATGGACTCGAAATAGCAAAATATCGAAATGAAGGACGAAAACTGATGGCTTTTACAGACCCTTGTGCCTGCTCCCCGCTCCTTCTTCATGGACGTCAAGTGCCCCGGTTGCTTCACAATCACCACCGTCTTCTCACACGCCCAGACCGTCGTCATCTGCGCCGGCTGCTCGACCGTTCTCTGCCAGCCCACCGGTGGTAAGGCCCGTCTTACCGAGGGCTGCTCTTTCCGACGCAAGTAGATGGTTGTCAGCGAGTGACGAATGAAAAAAGTGGACGAAAAAAATTTTGTTTGAAACGATGGGATGAAGTTTTCCAGATCTTTCGATACGACGACCCTTGTTTCTTCATCAGTGGGATTGATTGATGGATTTTGTTCTGTTTTCTGTCTCTTTCAGAAATGATGAGATAGGAAATGGGCTGATTCACTGATCGATCAGAATGGTGGCGTTTCCAGAATCCCGTTTTCTCGTCTTCGTCTCGTTTTCTTTTCCGTCGTGTCTACGCCAACGCCAACAATCGTCACGAGCCGGTCGTATGTCATGTCGATTGGATGAAATGGACGAAATATGATTGTTTTCATGTCATTTGTTTTGTTTATTTGCTTATTGTGTTTGCTGTTTTTGAGACACGTCGAACAAAAAAGAACAGATAGAAGATGGACTCTTGATTTCGCCTCCAAAACTCACTTACGCCTACTACCCTCACGCCTACTTCTTCCCACTGGAAAACGATCATTTTTTTATACCACACAAAAACTTACCAATGCAAAAAATGTTAAAAAAAGATCTCTCTTTTCCCTTCGTTGTTTTGCACACATACATATTATGGAGCGGAGTTCCGGATATCTGATCGAGTTTCAACCGAACGTCGTTGTTAGGATATATTGCATCTACATGAGCATGAGCATAGTTTAGGTCACGAGTTAATGCTAGGACGGTGGATGTCTACATCTAATCCTTTCAGAATCATAGACAAGCTCAATTATAGTCCGGGTATTCTGCTGTCCGCCAGGTACTCACTTCACTTGTACTAACTGATCTAATACTCAAAGATGGTCTAGGCTCAATGTTCAAATGTGTAAGTAGTATGAATAATTGACATTCATTTTAGTCCTCTGAACACATGCATATCAGAATCTCAAAAGCTCTCTTCAGTGGTGTTATACAATCTTGTACAGTCTTATACATCGAATAAGTCACCAGCAAAACAGTGAGGGCATGCTGATCTCAATCTCCCCCTTTTTTCTTTCTCTTTAAGTCCACCGCCATTGAACCTTCATCAAGACATTATCATAACTCATACCCTAACGCAACCCTCTCGACAATAGAGGGATGATAGGGCGGTGGAAGAGAAGACCTAGGAAGACCTCTTCTCCGCCCCCAAAGCCCGGATTTTCTCCTTAATGTCAGGCCCAAAGTCGACTGGATGCCCCGGATCCCCGCCCGTCATAATCGCCAGTCTGCCAGAAGTATCATTGATCAAAGCATTGGTAAAACCATTGCGCCCAATCACGTCGATAATTTGTTTCTTGGCTTCGGCATCGCCTTCGCGCAATTTCTGAACGTCAATGGCCCGGAGTTCTTTGCGGGTGTTGCGAATGAAGTCGAAGAGGAAGAAGAGGGTGGGGTGGGTGTCCGGGGGTTGCATCAGGGGATGGTTTTCGAAGGAGCTGATCATATCATTTTAATATCATATGGCCTTGATTGGAGGGGGAGGATTGAGGCGTACTCGAGCAATTCCCCCATCTGGTCGTCCATCTTCTGGGTGTTATAGTCGAGCATGTCTTCCTGGCCCTCGGCGGCCATTGTGTATGATGTTCTCTTCTTGTTTGGTTGGGTCTGGATCAGATTGTAGTCAAAGGAAAAGGATCAATTGTATGTATTCTGCAGAGGAATTTCGAATGTTCTAGAGAAGATAGTTTGCCACCAAGTAGTAGTAGTACTCCCTCTGAGAAAAGCAGCTCTTCACATGTCAATATAAATAATAAGTGACAAAGAAGTAAAGATAGATGACGATCAGCCCACGCCGTCACTCGACAGTGACGTCGTCGTGGCTCCAGTCTAGAGTATTAGCCAAGGAACGAGGGCTTGATTGGATGAGTGAACGTGCCTGAAGAAGTAGAGGAATTGATCAATCATCGTATGTTTCCTGAGAGGAGATCGCAGATTGATGGACGAAAGTTGGCACCGATTCAATCATGACGTTGCCGTTTCGATATTATGTGTCTTGTAATTATAATTACGCGGAGTGTAATTTATGGCTTATCTTATCGGCGACTGAGTAAGCAGACATTGAATCAATCGCGCGGGACATGGGACGAGTCGATATACAACTTCGACTCTTGATTTCGTGAGTCGACGAACGTCGCATACTGCACTCTAATCTCTCATCGACCCGCGCCTACAATAATAAACATACCGAAGACACTTACGCTCTACCGCGCCCGTTGCTACCCGCCCCTACACGACAGCCATGGCCCCCTCATCAACAAACAAGACCCCCCTCAAAATCCTCATGCTCCACGGCTTCACACAATCCGGCACCCTGTTCCGCGCAAAGACGGGCGCCCTCACAAAAGCAATCACAAAGGCCTTTCCCCTTCACAGTGTCTCTTTTGCTTACCCAACGGGGCCCTTGCGATTAAACCCGTTCGATGTCCCCGGCTACAACAATAACAATACCAGCGCCGACAATGATAAAGAAGTCGACACGGAAACGTACGGATGGTTCAGGAGACCCGCCACCGAGCCGCCGACCTACAAGGGTCTCGAAGACGGACTGGCGAGTGTTGCCGCGCTCCTGAAAGCAGAGGGACCATTCGATGGTGTTGTGGGGTTTTCGCAGGGTGCCTGTCTCGCGTTTATGGTTGCCAGTCTCTCGGAAGTCAATAGAAAGGCGTCATTTGATGCAGCTATTGACTCCGGCGGAGTGGAGTTCCCAGAGTCATTTATGCCGGAAAATACGGGGAATCATCCCCCGCTCAAGTTTGCGATTGTGTATAGTGGTTTTAAAGCTGCTGATCCGCGATGGGGTGCGTTATATGATGCTCAGAAACCAATCACGACGCCTGTGCTACATGTTATGGGTACTCTCGATGCGCTTGTGATAGAGGCTAGGTCGAGAGAGTTGATAAAGGCTTGTGTCGGGGATCCGGAGGCAGAGGGTAAAGTTGTGTTTCACCCTGGTGGGCATTTTGTGCCCAGTCAGAAAACGTATCTTGAAGCTGCCGTGGGGTTTATTAGGAGAGCATTGGAAGGGGAGGCAAAGAAAGAGGAGGATGAAGAGAGGGTGGAGGATATGGATGTGCCGTTTTAATTTCTAGTGCACATAGGATATATGTATATACATTACAGTTATAATTATAAAAGAATAGAATAGACCGATGCATTTCTGGCGCCGTACTATACATATCTATCTAACCGCTCAACCATGAATTATGCTTTCACCTTCTCAGACTTGGTGGGCTGGATACGAGCCATCATCTCCTCCTTGGTGATCAGGTGGTCGATTCGTTCCAACAGACCCAGCAGACTCCTCATGTTGCCGCTCCATTCATTCAAGACATCGTCGGCATCCCTGGGCTTGGCAAAGTTGATGACACGAGCCGGGCGGTCGATCTTCGCATAGATGGTCTTTGACGTGACCAGGTCGCTAATGTACTTCTCAGTCTCATCCTCAGTCAAGTCTAGCAATTGCGTCAAGCGGCTCGTTTGAACGCGAGTGTAGTATTTGGCGATCACGCGCACGTTGTGCTCAATCACGCGCTTTCGCAGATCTTGCCATCTTGTGTGTGCATCGGCGTCGTTCGCGTTCTGCTCCTTGTCAAAAACATCGGTGCTGGTGAGATGTGGCCCAAAATTTTCTGCGATTTCGGGCCAGCGCATCAACTCGTGCACCGTAAACAACTTCAACAGACGAGCTTCCGTTGGCACTTGCGACAAGCGGCTATCCTGTTGTATGCGGTGGAGCAGGTCTGATTGTTCATTGTCGTATGGGGCGAGAACAACGTAGTAGACGATTCGTGCAAGTACCTGTGATAAGATTAGTTTTGTCCGACGGTCCGAATGACACGGATACTCACAGCTCGGAGCCGCTCGGGGTCTTCTTCAACCGACTCGGTATCAAGGACATCACGATAGTGCTTGCAGGTATCAAGGTAGTTATGATCATGTTTGGCAAGGATAATCTGCTGCTCGTAATAACGTAGCTTCAGATCTTCAACAGATTCATCTTTCTCTGGCATCGGCTCGTCCGAGGCGCGCGTCTTCACTCGCTCCTCGTATTCCTTTTGCTCCTTCTCCAATTGTTCGGGCGTCTTCTTAGGTTTGCGTGCAAAGTAACGCTTGTTGATCTTGCGGCTGAGGATAGCCGCCTGGGTCCAATCACCCTTCTCGATACACAGAGCGACTTGTTCGAGAATGAATTCGGTCTTTTCTCTCCTCGACATGGAACCGAATGTCTCGACCTGAAGTTCACAAAGGATATCGGTGGCCGAGTTGAGATCGCCTTGGGACTTCTTGATGTGTGATAGATAACGGGTGATGCGAGCTCTTTCGACTTCGACGAAGATCTTTCCTTCGGTCACGGTTCGTAGAGTCTCGATCACTGACAATTTCGTTTCCACATCAGGTGTCTCTTCTAGAAATTCCATCACCTTCTGCACCATCTTCGTTGTCGCTTGCTTGAGCTGGCCATGTTTCTTAGACAGCAAAAGCACCTGGTCGTTTAGTAAGCTCCAGTCGCCGGACTCCTTGCTAATCGTGACGATGGTGACGATGGTTCGAGAAGTGGTTGCGAGATCGGATGCCTTGAATTTCAAGGTTTAGCATGTTTCTTACATCGGAGACGCTGCGTTAAAAGTGAGCTTACCTGACGAGCTTGCTTCTCCAACAAGGACAGCTTATCAATGGCGGCTTGAACATTGCTCTATCATCAGGGTTATTTAGAATTTTCAGCACCTTGTAGAGCTCCAGGGTCAATACCTTGGCCAGTTCTTGCGCCTCTGGAATTATCTTGTCTGCATCCTTGCTGAAATCCTTCTCTGGCTTGAGCAGTTCTCCGGACATGATGACGACTGACGATCCGCCGTCGTCTCAACTATCGACTGGTGCTCGGGAATTTGTGAGTTATCAAGTACTTATTAGTCACTCTAGATTAAATGACTTTGATGCGAATTAGGTGCGCAAGCGGTTGGGGTGTAGCTGGTGAGATGATGAAGCTACTTGGCTGGGCAAGCTATTGGGAGCTGTGCTACGGCAACATCATGTTTGGTCACGTGATTGGATCTCGTCCAAGCTTCTATTCCAGTTAGGGTCATTAGGGTTATTAGGTTATAGAATATCATGTTCCGCTAAGAAACCATGCGCTCAGCTGTGGTGCACTTTTTCTGAATAGAAATTATATTTCTCTGCAAATAATCAAATGAGTGTCTTATAGCTTGTGTCATCCACTGAATCATGCACTAGATATATGCGGTTTCTGCGCTCGAGGAGAAAGATCTGTACCCGCAAAGCGGAATAGTTTGATCCCGCGGTTTCACGCCGCAGATCACAACAAACTTGCCGCTGGGGGATGGCAGGTTTGATTGGAGTGAGATCATGCTTACTCTGAAAGAAAGTGGATATGGTCGTGCTCTTGCGGTCGAGTGTACGCTGTCCATTGATCAGTTCGCCATTTCGCAGATATGGTCCGAGTCAGACGGAACATCTGGATACGAATGGTGCAGAGGTGTCACCGGGACAGTTGCGGTTGATCATGGATCCAATTTGCTTTTGGATGAGTGTCATACGTATTTGATGCGGATCCGGGTGTCCAGAAACATTGAGGGCTTTTGTCTGTAATAATGCAGTGGTGTATATGAAGATTGTTGAAAGCTATGAAATCAGGCATAACATGGTTCGATTAATCGCATTTGCAGTATAAGAGATCGCTTGCTAATAAAGAGTCGGACAAATCCTCAGTATGCTTCCTGTTCCTTTTCGACATTTCGTCGTCCTCGTTGGAGCCTCTCTGACAGATCCAACTCTCCAGCACGCTTGTTGATATTCGACAAGAATGCTCCTTTGCCGCCATCTTTGCTCGTTCGAGCGCGAGCTGCTTCCTCCGCTTCACGCTCGGCTTTTTCTCGCGCATCTGAAGCTGCTAGTCGATTGGCTCGCACTTGTTCTAACTCATTCGCATTCTGTTGCATAGCCGCCAACTTGGCTGCTCGCTCCTCTTCGGCAGATTTGGAAGAGGTCTGTATATCGCGCTGTGGGGGTGCGGGGCGTGTGTTGTGATGCCATGTCTGGCGTCTGTCGTTTCGCTCATAATCTCTGTCACGGTCCCGCCGGAGAGATCGGTCGCGACGGCGAGGTTGTGGTGAATATGATCTTTCGCGGTGTTCACGATGCTCGCGACGAGGTGATCGTGAACGTCGAGAAGTGTGCCTGGACGGAGAGGGAGATCGTCGAGATCGAGATTGTCTCACTGGGGACCGTGACCGGGAACCAGATGCGCTATTTTCACGTCGTCGCCTATGTTTCCGATCATCGTCATCATCATAGTCATGTCGTCTGGAACGATGTCGCGATCGTCTATCCTCGTCGTCTCGGTGTCGGTGTCTGCGGTGATGATGTCTGCGTTCTTTCTCTGCAGATCCACTCGCTTTTCCGGCAGCCTGCATCAACTGTCTTCTTCGTACGGGGTCGTTCATCATAGCCTCGTATGCAGCCTGCTCTTGTTTTTTGATAGCCAACATAGGATCCTCCCTAATCTTCGCAGCCGTATCCCTCGCCGTATTCGCATGTTGCAAAGCCATAAACGAATCCTCCGCTGCAGCCTTTTCTAATTTCTGATTCTCGGAACCTTTGATCAACCCATCGATTCTGCGCTTTCCCAACAAGTATCCCTCCATCTCCTCTGTTGTTCCAAGTTGTCCGCTTGAAGGACCCGAATACATCCAATCAACTCGATTAAGACGTTTTTTACCGCCTGCGGCTTCTTGTAGTTGCTGTATTTCTAGCATTTGCCGCTCTTCTTGTCGCTCGCGCATCATCTGGTCGATGCGTTTGCGCTCCTCGAGCGCTTTCTTTTCGGCGAGCCATGTTTTTTCCTGGTTCTTTTGCAGAACGGGGTTCCAGCTTTTCTTCAGGTTGAGATCGCCACCCATGATGAGAGACGCGCAAGTCGGGACAAAAGTGAGTTGTATTTGTCGTGGGCAGGTAAGAAGTTTCGCTTGCACCGACTTCCTTAAAAGTGAAAGCAGTGAGTGGCGCAAAAGTTGGTGGCTTGGGTGGAGAGGTTTAGCTGCCCGAATTAGTACCAGCTAATCCATATCGGGCTAGTACAATATTCGAGAAGACAGCCCTAACCCTGTATCACTTTTAATGCTCACAGTTTCGAGTCAAATGTTCTACATATGCACTTTGCTCAATTTGCTCAACAAGTCTCAGTTTTTGCGCACGTAGTCAGAAGCCTCAGTAATATCCCGTCGACAGCAAACACTGTGTTGCGACAAATCATAGCCAAGTACGAGTATCACTACGTATGACTAAGATCCGGTCATCTCAACTCTTTTCTTCATTGACGGATAAGTTGGCAAGTCAATCGACGCAATCGGCAATCATTTTAAGTTGAATATCGTGCAGGTTGGTCCTGATCTTCGCTATTGTGGTTTTGTGCCAGTCGTTAGACATGTTCGTTATTTCGAATATGAAAAAGTAGACTTGATCACCTAACTTGTCTAGCGATTTTGCAAGAACACACTACGTAAATGACCTCGTAGTTCTGTTGATAGACAGCCGGATCAACAATCAGCCGGTGGTTTAAGGCAGACATGGCCCGTGCTTATCGAGTTGCGGAGTAAGAAAGAACCACTCACATGCCGTCACTTTCCTGGCCTCTATTTGTCGACGCTCACTTACTCACTTTAGACGGCTCCATTCATCTTTCTATTGAAGCATTGTCACCAGAAGACTAGCTAACTTTGACACAACGATTGGATCTTTCATAGCCGGCTCGAAATGTCGGACGATGATGATTTCATGCAGGACTCTGGGGAAGAGGAGTAGGTTCAGCACTCTGCCATTGACAACTCAAAGCTAATCGGACAGGTACGACTTCGAGTACGAGGGTTCCGATGAAGACGATTCTGGCGATATTGGTATCGAGAACAAATACTATAATGCAAAGCAGATCAAGGCAGATAACCCAGAAGAAGCTATCGATGAATTCTTAGGCGTACCGGCACTGGAACAAGACAAAGGCGACTGGTACGTCACGCCCCTTTTTTGCTAGTACGATGCGCTCATGAATGTTTAAGGGGCTTCAAGGGTTTGAAGCAAGCTATCAAGCTCGAGTTTAAACTGGGGCGATACGATGATGTGAGTCGGCAGAAACAAAAATTCTACCTGACACTTCTGACGAGACGTTTATCAGGCGATCGAACATTACCGCGAGCTCTTGACCTACGTGAAATCAGCCGTCACACGTAACTACTCGGACAAGTCAATTAATAACATGCTTGATTTCATCGAAAAAGGCTCGGACGACGAAAAAGCATATCATTGCATGGAGGAGTTTTATCGCCTAACGCTCAAGACATTTCAAAACACGAACAACGAACGACTGTGGCTCAAGACAAATATCAAACTCGCGAAGTTGTGGCTAGACCGCAGAGAGTTTACACAACTGACCAAGAAATTACGGGAGTTGCATCGGGCGTGCCAGCGTGAAGACGGTACGGACGATCCCAGCAAGGGAACATACTCACTCGAAGTGTACGCTCTCGAGATCCAGATGTACGCCGAGACGAAGAACAACAAACGACTCAAGGCACTTTATGAACGAGCACTGCGCGTGCGATCTGCCGTTCCACATCCCAAAATTATGGGCATCATTCGCGAATGCGGAGGTAAAATGCACATGAGTGAGGAAAATTGGGAACAGGCACAGAGTGACTTTTTCGAATCGTTTCGCAATTACGACGAGGCTGGCTCAATGCAAAGAATCCAAGTGCTCAAGTATCTAGTGTTGACTACGATGCTTATGAAATCAGATATCAACCCATTCGACTCTCAGGAGACGAAACCCTACAAGAACGATCCACGGATATCGGCAATGACAGATCTCGTCGATGCGTATCAACGAGATGATATACACACTTATGAAGAGATTCTGCGGAAGAACCAGGACGTGTTAGCTGATCCGTTCATCGCTGAGAATATCGATGAAGTCAGTCGCAACATGCGCACTAAAGCTGTCATCAAACTTATTGCACCCTACACCCGATTCACGTTGAGTTTCATATCGAGGCAGATTAAGATTTCCATCGCAGAGGTGCAAGAGATCCTAGGATTCTTGATCATGGACAAGAAACTCAACGCCAAGATCGATCAAGAGAACGGCACAGTCGTAGTCGAAAGCAGCAGCGACTCGGAACGTCTACAAGCGGTACGCGAATGGTCATCCTCGCTCAAATCTCTCTGGCGCGCGACCCTCAATGACGGCGAGGGCTTCAAGATTGACGAATCATCTCATTCGCAAATGGGACCCATCCAATCCTCGTTCCAGGCTGCAGTAGCAGGATTCGGCGATGAGAATCGCTCGGTGGGTAAAGGCCGAGGAGGATGGAGGGGTAAAGCAGGATTTACAGGCAGAGTGGGAGTAGCTTAACATGAGCTTAGCATGTAGCTTATGAAGCTTGGCCCGTTTACACGTACTGCAGTGCAGTGCTACGATGCGTGTTGGTGCAAGTATAATAGACGAATGAATGAAATGACTACACTTATCTTAGATACCAACTACGACGTATGAACGCAGACTCGAATCCGGATTTCTATGAATGTCGGCCAGCTACCTAGATACAAAAGTCACTAACAATACATTAGTCTCGTTAGGTATGTATACTTCATCAACTCATTAGCCATCAAAGAATTGGGCCGTAAGCGAGACTATCGTAGCTTCGCTTCAAAACATTCCGTTTTCGACTCGAGTAACGTAATTCGCAGAAACCTACTCAAGATTCAGGGATCAACCCTGATCAGTATGCATACTCCGCATACTCGTGCGATTCCTTCAACAAGCCATAGTATAACATACTACTGTTGCTTCGTCAATTGAGACCAAAAGAATATGTACTGGACAAGGTAGACAATAAGTGAAAATGGAGAATTATCTAGATACATACCCCCACTTAGCGCTATTTCGTGCGTGTAAAAGGTACATAGCCCTAACCCCTACTTGACCTAGTTTGGCTGACGTGGCTGTGTGTATTGTTGGTGGTTATGGAGTACATGGTACATAAACCGTCACTTTAGTGGGTTTCTAGTTGGATATAAAGTTTTCCTCGATCATTGAGTATGCATGAGATGTGTGGTTTCCACGCACATCAATTGACGTATTTGAGCGAGCGGGAAGATCAATGACTATATAGTTAGTTGGCTCATGAAAGAAGAAGGGATCATCGAAGAGCTATCTAGTACCGTATGTGAAGGATTCACAATGTCTTTGCTTTGTTTATTTGATAGGTCATATATCTTTGACTAAGCTTGTGCGCTTAGAGTCAATCTTGTCTTTTGGCTTCACGATGCTTTTCGAGGTAGCCAAAAGTTACCCGATGTGGTAAAAATGTAAACCAGCAGGTATATTCCTTGCCTCTGTCAAACGTTCGAGAATTAAAAGCCAAATACTCGACTTTTCTCGGCGTCAGATGAAACTGCAAGAAAATTCGAAAACTCGTAAGACATCTAGAAGGTACTTGTGAAGATAAATTATGCATGGGCCGGCCCACAAGCGCTTTCTCAACACCATCTCGGCACCTGCATATCTTCCGGATATATCCATATAAGTCATCAATTGATTGCATGTAGTCGCTTACAAGGAGCAACAATAATAAAGGATGAGAAGCCATCAACAGTAAGTCAGGAAAAGGAGTCCAGTATATATGCTCGTGTCAGTCAAAGATAGTGTCCTCATATCGGATGTATCATGTAGTCCATTTGTCAATCATCAAATTGGAACACTCGACTTTACGTTCCGATACCTAGCATGCACTTCAACATATCACCTATATGCAAGTATACTTACATTCAATGGATCTACCACGTACGTTGTAAGTGACCTAACGTCGGTGGGCAATAAAAATACCCACCTAAGTACCTAAACAGACTACCAGAAACAATCCGGAGTTTACTTGCCTCTTCCTTGCTCAATTGTTATTCGGCCCAGCACAGACGAGCCCGGAATCTGAATCCAGAGATACAAGGAAGGCACCCCCAGCTCATGTTCCCTGATATCCGTCTCTGATTACTCATTTGATATTACGATCCGGGCCATCGCAGATCGATATTTCCATCATTCTTTCAAGGTCAGGGCCAGACGTGAAAGTTATTGGTTTGCATAGGAATCATGTGCAACCGCGGTAGGACCGATGAATCATCTTGATTTCATGGGGAGCGGTCTTTGCTTATTTGTATCACCAGTCAGGCTCGTCGGTCGTGTCAGATATCAATGTCGATATTTAATAATAGCAGATATCCTGAGTCATACATGCACGTATATATGTGAATTCTTGGATCACTAATGGGATCAGACCCTGGACTAGGCCACTGGTGATGTAGCAGTATATCCGATGGACTCAATGGGTGGTTAACCAGGAAGAACCAATGTTAGATACAGACTAGGATCAGCTGTGACCATCCAGACGTCTAACCGCCAGACATAATATGCCGGCATTGCAATTCCCCCGGGGTGAGGATCGCGAATTGCCAATTGTAGGGCTCCGTCATCCGTAGATACCGTAGGAGAATGGGAGCTATGACTTTGGCCCAGGTTTTAGTGGCTTCCATCGGTGAGCTTCGAAACATCATTGCATGTTACCTTGTGCCAGTGACCGAGTGTGTCACTCGACGGTCCACGGTCCTTGATAAGAGACGGCATAGTCGCAAGGTGAATTTCCGAAATGATTTACGAAGAGCAAAGAGTCAAAAACTTACATGAGATAGAGAAAAAAGGACTGCATCAGACGTACTTTATTCGGCGCTCTCGCCCGAATAGCCCGTATCAATCGTAATTACAGCGTAACTTCTACACCAAACGAGTTTCCCCGCTACGGGCTCCTTCCGTCCTTCATTTCCCCCCTCAGACGGGTGAATTGTTCATCGCATCGATCTTGTTTTTCTGGGACTTCCTCTTTCTTGCTTTCCAGCAATTCTGCTAGAGCCGTTCGGATTGAAATCTTACATTGAATCCTGGTCGGTCAACCAATTGAGACATTGCACCAGCGCTGTTGGCAGCATCAACAGCATTTCCGTCTAGAGTGCCGTGGTCTGTAGCACTGACCTTCGAGCGCGTATCTCAGCTGCGTCCGAGCTACCCTTCTGCAACGTACATACATATTTCCTTGTTGTGTCATATCGAGAGGAAAAAGCAACGACTGTTTTCATCAAGTAAGCCTGTCCTTTCATTAAATGTCATCTTCGTTATTCCTTTTTCCTGTGTTCGATCTGTCGGCTATCAGTGCCAACATCCTTCACCTCACCCCGCACTGTGCACCGGCCTAACTGTCTCGAGACTACGATCTCCAATTCTTCTCTGATACCACCCTTGTCGCTTCGGCGCACCTATACAACACAAAACTACGTCAGTCTGCCTGTTCAGCCTTGTTAGTTTTACAGTGTCTCTCCATTTGTCTATTTACAGCGTCACATTTGTGTATCTTCAAGTTGTGGGGAAGAACTTCCTCCGGCTGTACGGATACCTGCATGACATACTGGACCTTCTCCGGTCAACAGTTGGGAGACGTTGGAGAAAGATCCAAACAGATCGACCCGTCCGTAAGACTAATAATTGAGTCGCGTCTTGCAGGATCTCGAAAGAGCATCAAAAGTACTATCGGTACGGCGAATGTTACTTCTGACTTGGTGCCGATACATTCGCGGTGGAATTACGGGGGAACAGCAGCCAAACCAGTCCACGACAAGTTTTGATTTAAAAAACAAAATCGAGAAATATTGTGTCAATCTGAAAGTACGGCTTATTAACGGTGAATCGTGTGCTGCACGAAGTCTTTAGTGTGTCCACGACAATCCAGTCCTGTCCGAGCAAGTGCCGAGCGCCGCCGCTGCATTTGGGGCTTTGATGCTACGACCAAGCAGAGATATAGTTCACTCTATTTGATGGACCGGCTAGCCACATGCATCGCGGTCTCTTGAAATCGTTGGCTTGATCAGCAGTTCTAGATTCTACTCGTCCGTCGCCTCCGCACCACGGTCCAGCCTAGTCCCACACCGATTCGCTATTATTTATTCTTTCGACCGTCTTTGACTTGGATGATGCTTATTTGAGGTCTGCTACCCACTGCCGTATCGTCTTACTCCAAAATGAAAGAAGGATATCGTCTGACAGAGCATCATGTCGTTTGTAGTCACCTCTCGATTCAGTTCACCGTGGCCGAGAAAGAACGAAACCAGTATTAATGCGATGCAACTCTCTGATACTTCTTTCGCTCGGAATACTTTAGAAAGTCAATTCTTTCGGGCAGGATACAAATCATCTTCTGCCGGCCAACCCTCGACGTACAACACCCGTTATAGTTCAGTCTCGTATCCTTTCTTCAACATTCCTGTTTATTCAAATTCGCGTGCGTACGCCATGGAGCCGTTATCTCGGGAAGAGCTGGAACGTTTCCAGAAATTGTCAAATGACTACGAACCAGAAGTACAGGTTAGGCTCATAGATCCAGTCCATGTTATGTTCGTCATTGACATATTCGATATCGCAGGGCCCATTGGTATCCTCCAAGCAATCAAGTCAAATCATCTCCGCCGAGTACTCAAATGCCGACCCTACTTTCGTCACTAAAACAAATGTGCGTACCCTCCTTCGCTCGGATGCCCGTTGACAAAACTGACACTGTTAGGCCCTCTCCGTGACCCATCCATTTACACGAACTATGAAAGGGGATGGAAACTGTGGCTGGCGCGGTATGCTATTTGTTCTTCTTCCAGCTTGAATTCTCAATCTGATCGGTGGTTGGCCAGCGGTTGCTTTCGGATACTTTGAGAACCTCTTCTTCCTTCGTGACGCGATAAAAGTCCAGTCGGAGCTTTCGCGGATAAAGTCTATGAATGCTCTGCTCGATCAAGTCGGTCATCAAGAATACCTATACGAGACGTTCGTTGACGCCACAGAAGAGACGTTTAGCCAAGTGATTGATGCGATACAAAAGGGTGTCCCGGATGAAGGTTTCCTTGTCGACATTTTCAATGACTTTAGCCAATCCATGTCCATAATTACCCATTTCAGAGTGAGACCGCCTTCTAATTGGTGCAGAGCGCTTACTAAAACACTGCAGCTTCTTACAGGTGCCTGGATGAAACTGAATCAAATGCGTTATCAAGCATTTCTCTCGACGCCCGTCGAGCAGTATTGCGCCACACGGATCGAGCCGGCCAAAATCGAAATTGATGAAGTCGGCCTCCAAGCTTTGGTGGACAGTGTTATTGAGGGTTCCGATATCGCCGTCGAGATTCTTTATCTCGACCGGAGTCAGGGTGATGCAGTCACTCCACATGTTTTGACGCCGAATCGGCAGAGCATGGCTACAATAAAACTTCTATATCGCCCGTAAGTTGCTATGTCACATCAGCAATTTGAAAAATCTGACTGATAATTGATAGTGGCCATTATGACATTCTATACTCGGCGGAACCTACTGTTCACATGTCACCGATAGTCAACTTACAGTATGGCATGTCGACAGATTTCACCCCTTGGGATGGCGCCGCACTCGGATTCGATGCCAACCCGAGTTTGATGGCAATACCAGGTCTTATGATGGACCCAACTGCATTTTCTTCAGTCTCCAGTCCGATGATGGCCTCACCTCAGCAGCCTCAATTCTTCTCGGCCCCTTCACAACATGAGTTTTATTCTCCATCCATTAGCCCTCCGGTTCCGTCTACCGTCTCATCGCCTGTCCCTCCAAGCCTACCCCTTAGTCTACCTACGACAAAATCATCAGACGGCCCACAAATCAGGCTAAATCCGCTGGTGATGAAACCAAATCTGAGCCATTCACTTCCAGTGACTACTCCATTCAAAAAGTGCGTCCATATCATCCTTAACAGTTCTTCATGTCACTCAGCTTACGTGTCATAGCTCTCCGTACAACCAAGCTCATTTCCTCAATTCGGATTTCGAGCCTATCCATTGGGAACCGAATGAAGGACGGAAATAGACAACACGCTATATACCTTGATTCGCCAAAATCGAGATAGACAAAAAGCAAGGATAGCAATATCACAGCCCAGAATACATCGGGACTCGATAAATTGTGAGCAGTGTACCCCCAATGACTACTCCCAATGACCTGTTACGAACGAACGAACGAACGAATGAATTATGCTTTGACTTATGTGACAGCGCTTCAGCATTCTTATTCTTCTTCATCCATTTTGACGCAATTGATCTTATTCAATAGGATTGCTAGATGTACTATCGCATTTCCCCTTCTTTGTCTTTGATGCAATTGACGATCGTCTTCCTTTTCTGCTGTCGTTTTGACTGATGTTCTGAGATTGCATCCTGCCTGGAATTTGATAATTGGTGGTTTCTATGTCTTTTTTTGCGTCAGATCTTCTCAAGTGGTTCGCTTCTATGATACTTAATAATCGGAATGCAACTCCTTATACTGAGGTACTCTCCTGAGCTCTGATATTCTAGAAGGTGTGGTGGACCCTGAATGAGCCCCCAAGGTTAACTAACCCAGGGCCCACTCATTGGTGTCCACCAGTCAGCTTTAACTTTACGCCCTTCTCCTGAGCTTACGCAGCCTCAACACATGTGATTTGAACTCCTTTTGTAGTACACTATTTTACTCTTGAACTTTTCCATACACAATAACTTTGATTGTCGACTTATTCTACCGTCTGACTATGGACTGCGTGTGACTCTTACCTGCCCAGACCCGGAAAACATGGAAGCTGAGATGAAATGTTGGTACTCCCGACCGTTCCCTTTCCAAGCTCCCCCGCAGATGATTCCGTCATTGTTTACATTCTTTGTTGACACATGCATAGGACTGAGATCGATGTTCCAGCACGTCTTCGACGCGCAATACTGCAAAATGATGTCCTGCTGGTCAAGCGCATCATCAAAAACAATTCGGCATATCTGGTAAATCCGGATTTCGAGGATGGGAGTAATACATCGCTGCATTTGGCGGCGATCAAGGGGCATTTGGATATTTTGGTTTGTCTCCTTCACCACCCTTTAAATGATCTATGGTTTAATATTCTTGCTTTTTGGGTGAAGAGATTGTTATTATCGCTCGGCCATGATTCATGTACACCCAAAATCGATCGTACAGGTTTTGATTCAGCGCCCGGCATCAGCCTCAATGTCGAAGGTTCGACGGCCCTCCATCTCGCAGCCGCCCACTCTCACCCGAGCTGCGTTGAATTACTCTGTCGTATGTTCCCACACACGATCGACTGGAAAGACAACGAAGGCCGAACACCGCTCATGCTTGCCGCGCAAAGCTCGAATCCCAGCCATGCACCGGTCAGCACGAACAGTTCTGCCCACATCCCTCCTCCGACGGGTCGTCGACCCCGCGCCGTCTCCACGAATTCGGCGATGGCGTCCGAAGATATCGCTACTATTACGATCTTACTTTCATATAGTGCCTCGGTGATCGCGACGGACAATCTAGGGAATACGGCGTTACATTTTGCTTCTGCTTGGGGAAACCTCAAGGCTGTCCGAGCTCTGCTTGCTGCTGGCACACCGCCGCTGTCGCCAAACAAAGCGTATCATACACCCCTCGACTATTCAGTCACCAAGCAGGCGGCGCAGTACTTCCAGACTATCGTGAATGAGTTTGAAAGCACCGTCAGATCAGACGACGCTAGAAAGAGCTGGTCGTCAGATCATCAGCAACAACAACAGCCGACCTTGAAGCTGAATACAGCAGCGGTTCGAGCAATTGCGACACCACCAGAAGAATCCAGAGCGGGCGGGACTCGATTGCTGGGATCGCCCATGTCGTCGCCCGTCAAGAGTAGTCGGAATATAGAGCAGCGTCAGCAGATGCAGTATCCGCCTCACCACCAGCATCAATCGAGCAATACGTCTCCCGTGAAGAAGAATTTCGGTGGGCTCCGGCTGGTGATTGATACTGAGGGCGCGGACTATGCGGATTTGGATGATGTGCCTTCGACCGCGAAGAGAATTGAGAGGCCCTCTGTTGATGAGTCGCGGATGATTCAATCGTGATGTCTTCTTCTGCCGGTACATATTGTTTCAGAACATGGCGTTTTTATTTGGTACATACAGCATAGCAACAGTCAATGAATGGTAAATAGGATACAGAGTGTGTAAATTACTTTGGCCTGAGAGACATGCTAGCGAATGGCGGGGCTCCCTTTGAGCACCGTGACAGCGTCATCATCTCCGGATCGACGTTACCTTACGTGACGCTTACGGCTAGCCCCATGTAGGCGGGTCCCGCCCCCCGTAACATCGCTGGAGTTATTAAAGTCCAGCGCTGATGACAGTACCTTACAGCTTAACTAGTGTTAAGTTACCTGACACTTATGCTTGAACTGGAAGTTGCAGTTGCCAACTTGGAACTTCCTTCGATAACATCGCCAGTCAAAGCCCGTCATCTGTGACCTTGTCCTCCTTGTCAAGTACATTCTTGTTCGATCATCTGTCAATCGTGTGAACTACTCGCATCCTCAATCCGCGCCTTGTATTGTTGGGTCTCTCCTCCATGGAGTCGCCATTGCATCATACCCGTCCTCTGCCATTACCGTCGTTGTGAACGAAGGAAGATAGACCAACAATCCGAACAGAACACAGATGGGTTCATTCACCGGCTATGTTGTCATCTACATCCTCGGCGGCGTCACATTCATCCCTCTCATAGTCGCCCTGTTGTTTCTGCATGCATATCTCACACTCAAACCGCCCGTGAACCAGGACGAGTCGTTATCGTCATTATCGACTGCGGTATCTAGTCCACAACCCGGCGATACCAGCGATAGCAATGGCAACGGCATCAACAACAACGACGAGAATAGATTGCACTCCCGAAGATTGAGTTTATTATCGCGTCCAAACGACGACCAATTCAGCCTTAAAAGCGGCACCGACGTCCTCGCCGAAAAGTTTCAGCGTGTCCACGAAAATGATGTTGCGGCGGGTTACTTTGCGGTTTGTCGTGAATATGTGCCTGGAGGCGTAAATGGGAAACCGCCCGAGAGAACGACACCCGCGGGGGAGGTGGTGGGTACAGAGTCACAGAGTCCAAGTGTGTATCAGAGCATGTATCGGAGTATCTTTGAGCGCAAGACGGCCTCCGCGAGTATTGAACCAGGGAATAATAATGGAGGGAGGAGTTTCAGGAAGGCGAGAAATGTGTTTTATATCGTTCTCAGGTTTGTCATCTGTGGATTCGAAATTATGGATGAGGAAGGGCTAACGGTCTTAGACATGGTCATTTGATGCTTTACGACGATGAGCAGCAGATTGAGGTTCGTCATGTGATATCGCTAGCACATCATGAAGTGACGATATACGGCGGCGGAGAGGATATTCCAGAAGGAGAGCTATACGCCAAACGCAATGCTATTTGTTTAAGTCGAAGGGAGGATTCAATTGCCGACCTACGAGGACTTACGCCGCCTTTCTACTTATTTTGTCAGAGTCAATCTGCCAAGGAGGATTTCTATCATGCGTTGTTGAAAAACCAGGAGAAGATCCCGAACTCGCCGAGTTCACCGCCGTCACCGCAGCTGTATGATGCGAAAGATATCGTGAAATTGGTGCAAGATCTTCACGCGTCGGAAGATCATCTGCAGACTCGATGGATTAATGCATTGATTGGCAGACTGTTCCTGGCAATGTACAAGACTCCAGAGATGCATGAATTCATTCGAAAGAAGATTACAAAGAAGATTTCACGAGTCCCCAAACCGAATTTCATATCCAATATCGCACTACGGAAAATAGACATGGGTCAGGGCGCACCCTCAATCACGAATCCACGGCTCAAAGACCTAACGGTAGATGGAGACTGCACTGTGGAGACCGATGTCAACTACAGCGGTAACTTTCGTATCGAGATCTCGGCAACCGCTCGTATTGATCTAGGTCCTCGCATCAAAGCTAGATCGGTAGATCTTGTTCTTGCAGTGGTACTCAAGAAACTGTCTGGTCATATGCTAATACGCTTCAAACCACCGCCCAGCAATCGGGTTTGGTTCTGTTTCGCCACAAAACCTGATATGACCATGACTATCGAACCCATTGTTAGTACCAGACAAATCACATACGGCATTATCCTCCGAGGTATCGAAAGTCGGATTCGAGAAGTAGTTGAAGAGACGCTGGTGTTTCCGTACTGGGATGACGTCCCATTCTTGGATACGGCATCTTTTCCATTCCGAGGTGGCGTCTGGCAACGAGATATTCCCAAGAACCAGGATAGCGTTGAGATTCCTGATGAATCGGAAGCGCGCAACGACTCTGAAGAGACTGCTGATGCTATTCCAGTCGCCGCTCTTAAGGCAAAGGATGAGCGGAGTTGGAGTACACCTGATTTCGTCAAATCGAACACCCCGTCTCTCAGGTCTAGTAAGAGTTTCAAGTCCATACCCGTCGATTCTCCGATTGATGAAGTTTCTGGTGCCTCTTCATCGGTGGACAAGCGGAGCAGTACCTCACCAATTGACACAATTCGAACACGGACATTTTCGAACGTTGCGGAGCCCGTCGTGACAGCCGATCATGGAAAGGCTGATAAGACCGAAAGCGACTCTCCCAAAGCTCACAGGCGAAACAGATCGAAACGAGATGCCACAAGTTCGATGATCGAGATTAAATCTCGGTCACAGTCGAATTCGGTACCGAGCACACCATATGGATCACCACCGGAAGGAGGTCTGTTGGACACTGCTTCGTTTGACGAACCTACAGACCCGATGTTCCACGAGACTCTATCAACCCGCGAACGTGGGAAGTCAACACGACCCAGCTCGTCTAGTTCAGATGCTATGGCTAGTAGTACCTCTCTGAATGCTTCTACAACTAGCGATGGAAACAGTTTCAAAGGAAAATTCGAAAGCGTCAATCGATCATTCGGCTCGGTATCTACTGACAAACGATCCACAACTATTACTGCCATTGGAACGGCCACTGCAGCAGCTAAAAAATGGGGCTGGAACGTGTTGAATAAAGCTGACCAACGAAGACAACCAGGCGAAGCTGGTCCGAAACCGGGTACGCCGGAACACCCTATAGGACGTGGAAGACCACTTCCACCTCCAGGAACACCTTTACCACCACCAGAGCGGAACAGTTTCATGTCAAATTCAATCAGCATGCCACGAAGGAAACCCGTCCCACCACTTCCGGGTCAGCCGCCAGAAGAGAGAAAAGAAGAGAAACGACCTGTGCCGCCGCCACCTCTGCCGAAACGAAAGACAATTCCTTTGAGAGATGCCGATAACGTTGGATTTAGTGAAGAAGTTCTTGTCGTCGAAGCACCTCCAGATTCTGAACCGAACAGTCCTGCTGTAGCAATTGCTCCCACTTTGCCGCCAAGAATAGCGGTCGCTTCAATGGCAAATTCGCCTGACTCCTCTTTGAGATTAGAAGATGCGCAAGTCGACAGGCCAGAAAAATTGAGTTACAACTATGTGGACGAAGACGACGATGTTCCTTGGGACTCGGGCTTTGAGCAGATATCCGGCTCTTCAGAAGACATCGATACTTCATCAATAGCATCCAAGACGAAGACTAAGCTAGCATCTTCAGCTACACCGAGTACAGAAACAGTCGACGAACCCAACAACAGCCAGACATAGTTTTCTCCCAAAGCGGATGGACTACAATCCAAAACAACATGTTCAACCATCTATACTTTATTGCCCGTTCTGTTTGCATTCCTTTGATTAAAGCACATAGCAGATCAGGCCATCTGCAGCGGGCGTTTGGAGTGGGAGGAAGAGCAGGCGCTTAAATGAATTTAATTTATTACTTGATACAAACGAATGAGAGTATTTCATGAAGATGCTGTGAATTTATAGAGAGTGTAAGGGCACAGCCCATGCCAAGCCCGGTACAAAGCATTCTGATTGGCTTCTCGACGGAACAACGGCAACAGCCACGCCAGGAACGTCATTTCTGGTGGAAATCTGTCTGCCTTAATTTATTTCATCTTCGATTTCAACTGTGTTGTGTAGTTTGGTAACCTTTGACGTTCACCTGCCACTTAGTTTTCATATTGCGACGTCCTTTGTTCTATCTCACGGCAGACTCATCTCAGGAGGTAGCTGTTGTAGCGGCGGCGGTTGTCAAGCACTAGACCCGCCTATATCTATCGATCGAAGCTTGCTCTGCTCTCCCGTACCAGAGACGACAACACGCAACCCCGCGCTTGTCTACTAATACCTTTCTTGATTCGCAAGGTTCGAAGGGGTTGAGATTTCAAGATGAGCAGGTATACTACATTCAGTTTTAATTTGTGCTTTTACTGCTGTGAGAGCAATTGCTGATTTGTTGTTCGTTATCATTAACAGGACCGAAGCCGATCTAGCGGTAAATATTCGCAAGGCGACAAGTATAGGTATGCCTTTCCCCCTTACAACGGACAAACAAGAAAACAGGACGTGATCGTGGGCTAATACAATCTGTGTGCAGAGGAAACCGCGCCGAAGAGTACGTATCGTCCGCCTCAATTCTCCTCCTCCACGTGTCGAGTGTACTTCCGCGCCAATCCGGTTCTCGTTCGCTGACCTGTTATGATTGATCTGTTTGGTTGAATAGGAAAGCATGTGCGAAGCTGTATTGTGTATACATGGGACCATAAATCTTCAGCCGCCTTCTGGGCGGGTATGAAAGTGTACGCCTATTCCACCCCCCTGATTGCGATTGTACGGAGCGAATGTTGTTGGAGAGTGGAGGGTTGATGAAAACAGACAACCGATTCTAGCAGATGAAGTGCAGACTTTCAAGGCTCTTATTACGATACACAAAGTCCTCCAAGAGGGTCATCCGATTGCGATTCGCGAGGCGCAGACGCATGTCAATTGGCTGGATAGTCTGATGAGAGGTGTTGCCGGGGAGGGGTTGCGAGGTTTGCTTTAACTACATTTTGGGATTTGCGCCATAATAATGTTGATCTTGGGATAGGATACGGTCCCTTGATTCATGACTATGTCATGTTCTTGGAGTCGAAGCTTCATTTCCATCGCAACCATCCCGAGTTCAATGGTCAGTCTGGGCCGTGTTTGGTCGTTTGTGATACATGCTGAGTCTCCGGCGACTAGGTCTCTTCGAATATGAGGAATACATCAGTTTGAAGACCATCAACGATCCGAATGAGGGGTATGTCTGTTCGTTGTCTCGTTGTGATTGTTGGCTGACCGATATAGTTACGAGGCTATTATGGACCTTATGAACCTTCAAGATCAAATTGACTCGTTCCAAAAACTCATCTTTTCGCATTTCCAGAATGGAACGAACAACGAGTGTAGGATATCTGCCTTGGTGCCGCTCGTCCAGGAGAGTTATGGAATTTATAAATTCATCACTAGCATGCTGCGAGCAATGCACACGAGTGAGTATGCCGCAAAAAGTTTAATCTAATGATAGCTGATGCCATTTAAGCTACCGGTGATGACGAGGCTCTTGAACCACTCCGTAGCCGTTATGATGCTCAACACCACCGCCTTGTCCGATTCTACTACGAGTGTTCTAATCTGCGCTATCTCACTAGCCTGATTACCGTACCCAAGCTCCCCCAGGACCCTCCCAGCCTCTTTTCTGAAGATGATGAGCAACGACCGGCGCTTCCGAAGCGGCCAACGAACGAGGTCGAGCGAGAGCTTTCGCCACCCCCTAAACCAGCTGCCCCAGAGCCGGAACCAATCAACGACTTTTGGAACAACGAAGCTAGACGCCAGCAGGAAGAATTCGAAGCAGAACAGCGAAGGTTGCAGCAGCAATGGGAAGACCAGCAGCGCCAACAGATGCAGGCTCAACAGCAAGCGCAGCGCGACTTTGAGGAACAGCAGAGACTTCAAGCGGAGCAACAACGACTCGCTCAAGAGGCACTTCTCCGTGACCAGTACGCGCAGCACACTCAGGGTCGAATGGCAGAATTGGAACAGGAGAATCTCAATGCTCGTGCACAATACGAACGCGACCAGCTCTTGCTTCAGCAATATGACAAGCGGATGAAGGATCTCGAAGAGCAATTGAATAACCTCAACAACAACTTCAATCTTCAGGTCAATTCCAAGGACGACCAGATCAAGGCACTCCAGGAACAGGTAAACACATGGCGTTCAAAGTACGAGGCTTTGGCCAAGTTGTACTCGCAACTACGACAAGAGCATCTCGACCTGCTGCAGACTACCAAGGCTCTAAAGCTAAAAGCTGCATCCGCTCAGGAGGCCATCGACAAGCGCGAGAAGCTCGAGCGCGAGATGAAGACCAAGAACTTGGAGCTTGCCGATATGATCCGCGAGCGTGATCGTGCCTTGCACGAACGAGACCGTACAACTGGCACCAACAAGGAAGAGCTAGAAAAGCTGAAGCGTGAGCTGCGACTTGCTATCGAGCGCGCGGAGAACGCAGAGCGACAAAAGGGATCGGAGATTTCGTCCATGCTCTCCAAGTATAATCGAGAGATGGCCGACCTTGAGGAGGCATTGCGCGTATGTTCTTCAAAGTGGGAACCTTTTCCGTTGATGTGTGCTAACTTGAGCAGAACAAAACTCGTGCTTTGGAAGAATATACCTCCAAGCGCGGCGAGCTTAGTGAAGATCACGAACTAGCTTTACGTGAGAAAGATGAGGAGATTGAAGTGTACAAGTCTGGCATGGAGCAGGCTTTGATGGAACTCGAGGAGCTGAAATTGGTATGTTTCTATTGCCCGGTAGTATACAATAGGAATGCCTACTAAAATCAACTAGAGTCAAGGAGACGTGGATCACGCGCTGGACTCTCAAATCGACGAAGTCCTTCACGGAACGGTGGCCAAGATCAACGACATTATCGACTCTGTGCTGCAAAGCGGTGTCCAGCGTGTAGACGACGCCTTGTACGAATTGGAATCTTCGATGCAAGCCGGTAACCAGAACGCTTCTCCCGCCTACGTCCTTTCGCAAGTCGAAAAGGCTTCCGCCTCTGCCACAGAATTCTCTACCGCTTTCAACAACTTTATCGCCGATGGACCAAACAGTTCGCACTCCGAAATCATTCGCACGGTCTCTATCTTCTCTGGCTCGATTGCCGATGTGCTGAGCAACACCAAGGGTCTAACTCGTTTCGCGACCGACGACAAGAATTCTGATCAGCTGGTCAACGCTGCCCGCAAGCCTGCCCAGGCCACAATTCGATTCCTCCGTGGCCTGCAATCATTCCGCCTTGAAGGTCTCGAGCCTTTACAAAAGACCGACGTCGTGATCAACAACAATCTCGAAGTCCAGCGCGACCTCCAGACCCTTTCTAAATTCGTCGACACCTTCGCGCCCAAAGGCAGCAAGATCAGCACCTCCGGCGACCTGGGTGATCTCGTCGACCAAGAACTTGAAAAGGCTGCCAACGCCATCGATGCCGCCGTCGAACGCCTCGCCCGATTGCGCAAGAAGCCTCGCGACGGTTACACCACCTACGAACTCCGCGTCAACGACACCATCCTCGAAGCCGCGTTAGCCATCACCAACGCCATCGCCGAACTCATCAAAGCCGCCACTGAATCCCAACAAGAAATCGTCCGCGAAGGCCGCGGCTCTTCATCACGAACAGCATTCTACAAGAAGAACAACCGCTGGACTGAAGGGTTGATTTCTGCTGCCAAAGCAGTCGCCACCTCGACAAATCGTTTGATTGAAACCGCAGACGGCGTGATCTCAGGGCGTAACTCCCCTGAACAACTCATCGTGGCCAGTAACGATGTAGCAGCCAGTACGGCACAGCTGGTCGCCGCATCACGCGTGAAAGCGACATTCATGAGCAAGACACAGGAACGCCTCGAGACAGCCTCCAAGGCCGTCGGCGCCGCCTGCCGAAGTCTTGTGCGCCAAGTGCAAGCCATCATCGCAGAGAAGAACAAGGACGAAGGCGAAACAGTCGATTACTCAACGCTAAGTGGCCATGAATTCAAAGTTCGTGAGATGGAGCAACAGGTTCGTTCCCCCTTTATCCCTTTCCCCTGGTCTGCTAGCGTTTTGTAGTTCTCCAAGCTAATTTGGTATAGGTTGAAATCCTTCAACTCGAAAACGCACTTTCACGCGCAAGGACGAGATTGGGAGAAATGCGCAAGATCTCGTACCAGGAGGAGTGATTCATCACCTCCTTCTATCGTCTATTCTTCGGCCGCCGTTGTTGTTCTTGTTACACTTTGAGCTTTTTCTGCGTCCTCTCTTTTACGTTCATTTCGTTTCTTTGCGTGTTTACCCGTTTCTACATGTACAGGAGATACTTTTCGTCTATCATTTATGTCGTTCTCATTTTCCGTGACTTCCAAGTGCTACATTGTATGTTTTGATTGCTTTTGGAATTGAGTCGCGTAAAACTTTCTAGTTAGCCCTTGCCTGCCTATGTATGTTCCGAGTATATTGTTCCTCTGCAGGAGTCTTAGTATCGGATCGAATCACAATGTAATCTTAGCGTATCAAGCAGTCAAGTACACTGTATTTTTATTATATGCTCTTACCTTCTGGCCATTTGAGGATATTCGTCTCGGATGTAGTTGAGGCATATCTGTATGCGAACCCTGCAGAGAGTTCAATCACAGTCGGGCTGTGTCGATGTAGTATCTGCAAGACTAAAACTGCATTGCCTACTACCTCCGTATGGTGGTATTCAAACCAGGTAGTTGTCTACATCTATAACACAGATGTTTATCTCGTATAAAGGGACATGGTTCACTTTGCCGACGGCAGCCGCCCAGCATAAGCTACCTACCCTGGCTGCCCGAATTGCACTAATGAGCAGCCCAGTCTCGATCTCGATAAACTTCTCCGGGATCAGGAAGTGAGTCAGAGACGACCATAGCACGGATAATCCTACATATCCATTCTTATTCCCGGCCGGCCCGGTCCGTTCAACTTGCATGGCAGAATGAAGCACTTTTCTGGTGTAAAGCTGGGTTTTTACTAGCCAGAGGAACGCATATAATATTCTTCATACTATAGCCTGGCTAACGCAGAACATGTACAGCATAAACGACATGTGCGCCATTGCCAAATGGTCGGTTGCGACGAATCGGATGGATAGCCTGCCGCGCCCCATGGGCTAGTTCATAAGTTGTATTCGTGTTCTTGATATCGAGGCTTGACAGATTCGTAACCAAAAGAGAGCCTTGCAGCGATATGCCTAATGCAAGATTCAGAATCCAGTATGTCGTTCTCATAGCCCGGCCTGGATTCGAGCAATGTACATCGACACCTCCAGTCTAACGAGCATATAATTTGGTACCGAGGCATAGACTAATCGAATCTCAGCGCCAAAGTCTGTTGGGCTGCATGCCAGTACGTGCCGGTTGTTGTTTCCAGCCAAATGGTACGTCGTCTGATTAGTGGATGGCCAAAGTGGCGGGCATATGGCTGAGCGTGATATCATCCACAAGAATTGGGTTAGTGGTATTTTTGGTATTTTTACCGTAATATTTC
>JAMAFY010000033.1:0-89466 GCA_023625915.1 Talaromyces sp. PB3603 | reverse complement strand
GGGCATATGGCTGAGCGTGATATCATCCACAAGAATTGGGTTAGTGGTATTTTTGGTATTTTTACCGTAATATTTCAAGATGCTATGCCAAGCTTTTTTTAATACATGTCTGTATTCTCTGTAATTTCACTTACTTATACTAAACATATGCACATCTTAAGCGAAGCGCTAGTGCATGTTCTATAAATTACCACACACAAGATAAAAAAACGGACTTAGATACATATGCTTTTCTTATACATTTGATATACTATCCATATGCTGTTCATATGAATCGTATTAGCAAAATGAGCACTATACAAACGGATGTCGAAAGGTGGCTGTATAACTTACCTAAAAAGGTCTGTTCTACTTCGATAGGAGTTTGATAAGTATTAACATTGCTAGGCCGAGCCATCTCATGAGTCTCAAAGCTTGAGTGCGAATACTAGCCAGTCCAGTGACTCTGAGCCAGATATTGATAGCGATGACGACGAACAGAACATTAATGAGCCTCCAGAGGACGAGTTTATACCTCTAATGATGGGATTAAACGTGGGACTATCATATGGAATCCATATGGCTTCCTTCTTCTCGACGTATATAAGATAAATACTAACAATATATAGGATCGAAACATTACACAAAATGGAGTTGTTGTGACTAGCACCCGAGGCCGACACGTCACTATCAATCAAATTGAGGATCATACACACTTTCCTGCGTATCCTGCTACTAAAGAGGGTGGCATCCTTCATTNTATTCCTATCAAAGAACATCAGCTTTCTCTAACAACGCTTGAAGAGGATCGACAAAAAGTTCGTGATATTAGTAAACAACTTATGAGTAATGTATACGCTTCTCTGACCTATACTAGATGATAGCCATAGCTGATTCTATATAGATTCAATTCTCATGGCGTCAGGTTGGACAGCCTAAGATTGTTCCATGCAATATGCTTCAACGTCCTCATGATCAACAGGCCCATAAAGCATACCGATTCAGCTATATATGTAGTGGTATCTGCCACTGCAAATTCGCTCATCCTGAAATTACAAAATCATGTGAAGCCTATGATCATGTGAATATCGAAAAGATCAACGACTTATACAAGGAAGCTGGAAAGATCAACGAAAATGATGATGATGTGCCTGACATAAATGAAAAGCTAAAGGCTCTCACAAGAGCGTATGTATATACGTTACATATGGGATCCATATGCTAATCCATAGGCAGTTTCTATCATGCTTTCCTAGATGAGTGGTCTAAGAAACATTGTTATCATCCAAGCGGTACACAAACCTGTCAAAATCAACTTCCTAAAACCTTTCAACGGAATGGAGTAAGTAATATATATTTCACTTATCTTTGATGTTTACTGATCATCCTTTAGAAACCGTTCTTAGGTTGTCCTCTAAACTCAACGATAGAACTATGGCACTATGCCCAGCCAATTCGGGCGAATCAATCGAATATCCATCAAGGCTATCTAGAATACCTTATTGAATATGGCTATAATGAAGAGCCTAAGAAAGACTGCATATATATTGGCTCCTCAATCACAAAGCGCCTGGTTTGCCGTAAGGAAACCCCTAACACTATTGATATATTTCATATAACTTACATATGGGTAGCATATGATCATCCACAAGGCAATGGTGAGATAATCAAGCGTAACTGCAATGTCCACTTCGACCTTTATTTACCCATTACATGGGCTCGTTTTCGTTTTGCTATGTTGGTCTGCCGTGGATCTCATACACACCACCCTCCATATCCTGAAAAAATCTCAGAGGATCTCGCAAATGAAGTGATAATGAGTATTCGAGAAAACTTTGTACTCTCTTTAACCACCCGTAAGTATTTTTATAATAATATCTACTTATACTTACAATATTTATAGGACAGTTTATGATTTCACCACAATTTAAAAAATTACATCAGAAGTTTGGTGATTCTTCTTTTCCTCGGCTTCATCAGGCTCTTAATATTCATGATAAAATTGCTGCATTTATCCGGAAAGAGAGAATATTACAATACCCTGATGGAGCAGCTTTACAAGGTATAATATATCCATCTAGATTCCATATGGGTTCCATATCTAAATGTATAAGGCATTCTTCGAGAATATCAGTTTGACCGACTACGAGGACCAGATGAACAATGGATAAGATATATCCACGAATTTGATGACGAGAACTATATGATTATATGCTGTACATATGATCAGGCAAAAGCATTCTTCACAGCTCGGTGTATAGAGATGGATCTATCATTTAAAATGGTACAAGGAAAGGCAAATTTGTTCTCGATAACAGGTTGGTCTGATGACTTCAAGTGTAGGTTATCTTATAGCTTCCATATGGATAACATATGATCACAATACTAATTTTATATAGCCACGGACGTCTACTGCTATGCATTTATCACACTTGATACACGGAAGGCATATCATATTATGTTTAAACACATATTTCGAGTACTCAGCAGCGTTGCTGGTCAAGATGTACAGTTTTGGCATATGAATGAGAAAGAGCAGGGCATTCGAACTATTACAGTCGACATGTGCCGAAAACAAGGCCCAGGTACGTCAATCTTTACTTATGGAATCCATATGGTGAACATGAAATCACTTACTACCATATATATAGGCTTCGGAGATTACCTACATGAGCTTGATGGCAGTTGGGAATGGCATGAGCATCTTCAGTACCTATTGGTATTTTGTCGAGTCCATGTTCAGCGCAATTTTATGCGGAAACATCCAAAGCATTTAGCTACACATACTATTATGCAATTATGGGATACAACCTCAGTGCATGATCTACAAGCACAGATTCAGGTCCTATGCAGTACTTATCCTGAGCTTTCAACATGGCTCCGGAATAAGTCAAAACCTTGGATCTTGGCTGGACTTGTTTGTGAGAAGTCACACATACCAAAGCCCTGGTGGCTGTTTGCTCGCAGTCATACCGGGTTAAGCGAAAGCTCACATTTTGTCGATAATAACTTCACTGGACGTAAACTTTCACTCCTGGCTGCTGTTCTGCGGTACGTTGATTCATAGCATATGTTATCCATATGTATACCACATCATAATATCTTACACTGTACAGGTTAAAAAAACGAGTAGACGATCTATTCGACAAACGCAAAATAACAGAGCAATCAGGAGTCCGTTCGACATTGGCTAACACAAGTGACCAGCGCCGTTACATAACCAAGATGCGGAGAGAAGGTACATGTCCATAAAATATTGTTATATACATTGCCGGATTCTAATATATATTTAGATAAACAACGCCAGAAACAGGCTAGATCACGAACACACGATCCTTCACGGCCATTCAATCCACAGAATCCATATCAGACAGATGATTTGGCACAGGATACGACAAATTCTGATCACGTAGTTGATGCGTCAACACCAGGGAGTGGTGGTGGCATTAGTCGATTGTCCATATCGCAGACATATGCTTCCCATATGTCAACTTCGATAGCCTTTCCGTATGTTGCCCCACTTGTGATACCTCAACGATCCCAACACCTGCCACAAACGCCACACGGGCCACAGGCAACTGCGGCCAGTTCCCCACTGGCGCGCTCTGAAATGTCCTATGCACCTTCAAGTCCTACACCACGGTCAACATTACGGCCTCTTTTACCTCGTCCACCTCAACCAGTGGATATTACAGCTGCTCGTCAGCAACATCGCGTTGAAATGCAACATCTCCATGAGAAAGAGCTTATGTTACAAGAAAAGCTTGCAATGCAGAAAAAGATAGCTGAACTAGAGAAACAGTTAGAAGACTGTACATAATATACCAAGGTATAACATATCCTTTGCATATGTCTTCCATATCAAATCCATATCAACTATTAGATCTTTCTTTGTTAAGTTTTCCGTCTCATATTTACTAGAAATTATGGGAATAAGCACAAAATGATTTGACCTGCTACCCCACTAAAAGGATAATACTGATTGGAGAGGTTTCTCATTACATTCTCTAAGTTTAAGACTATATATCTTGGCAAATTTTTATTGGGTATAATTTTAGATTAGTAGAAGGATTAGATATTTGACTAAACTATTCTTGGTTACTACTCCACTTACAAGAATTTTATTAAGTTAGTTTAACCCCACCCCACAATTCTAATAAAATAATTAAAATCAATAGATTTTTAATCGTTAACATATCTTCTACTTATGTAGAACTTGTCTTAACTTGACAAATACCCATATTATTTTTATGATGGAATTTTCTCGCGCCGATTTTGATAATCCAGCTGTAGCCCAAGCTAAGCAGGTTTCAAGCTATGGGTATCACTATGGTATGTCTATATATGCTATTAGATCTATTGATTATTATCTTATACGTTCTCAGGGCCTATTCCCAATCCTAATCATGGATGGATGCCAGCGCGTCAGAAAAGCGCCCGTGAGTATGGTCTGACAGTGCCACCGGTCTCAAATCAAGAAAATATGTGTATGTTATAGAGTCCATATGGATTGCATATCCCTTGCTCATCTTTTCTCCAGCCGGGCCAAATACACCTAACCGGCTTTCTTCTATCAACGGTTTTATCTGCCAGATAGATATTAATGAAGGAGAAATGTGCGGTCACGCCTTTAATGCGCAGCCTGCGTTACGCCGTCATTTGCGTAATAGCCACCCCGGTGCAAGTCTGTGATGTGGTTAATCCTTCAATGCCAGATCTTAACTAACTATAATAGCTCTAAATACAACGAGAGCACCTATTTCGATGGATGAAACTGTCCAGGGAACAAAGTAAGTATCTATAGAATATATTATACTACAGACTAATCGATTTTATATAGTGCGTTAAAGAAATATGTGCTCTCAGGTGCTTGGAAGAATTCCCGGTTCGTGGTAGAGCCTCGAGGCCTTGAGGCTAATAATATACTCTATCGATTTGCTACTGCTTGTGAAATGATTGCGTACGCATATGGAGATCATATGGCATAGATATGATATGCTGATCAGTATTAGAGAGAATGATCCGGAGTTCGCCCTGAAATTTGGCACACACTTTCATCGAACACCATATAGGCAGGCTCGGCCATACCTGAAACGGCCACGTCTATTAGATATTGAACGCCCTCTCTCACAATCTCAGCCGCCTGAGGCCTTACTAGAGAAGCAACAAGAAAATCCTCAACAGCAGCAAGTTCTAGAGACTGAATCTTTAGATACTGCTTCTAAGGAATCTTCTAAGGAAGCCTCCCAAGACTTATTAAAAGGCCCCTTGGAGAACTCCTCAGAAGAGCTATCTAAGAAAGATTCTACTCCTGCTTTAGAATCTAACACTCAGCCAAAATCTTCTCAAGAAGAAACTTCTGATGAATGGACTACTGAATCAGAAGAAATTTCTGACCATAACTTGGTCCATACATTAGATGTACAGGAAGATAGCCGTCTTGAATCCTCTACATCTGATGTAGGAACCACAAGGTCTGAGGAAGCAGTTGCTAGGCAGGAAGGGCAGGGTGGGCAGGATGGCCATAAGAAAAATATTGCGGAGGATCCCGGGTTTGATGGCCAGATTCCAGTAAGTCGAGCATAGATAACTGAATCAAAGAGTATGGCGTGTCCATGCGATCCATACGGATACCATATGGATTACATATGGAGCCGATATGGTTGCCAGCAGCAGTACTCGAGGAATGGAGGCGGTGGACTGATGCAAACTTGATGCATATCATGTGGCTTTCATATGGATACCATATGTGATCCATATGGTATCCATACCCATTTTCTATGGAAGGCATATAAAATCGATACAAAATCCTGATCGATTATGCCACACTGTCATATGGATTTTCGATCGATCGTTTCACGTGCTCATATGGATTTTCGATCGATCATTTCACGTGCTCATATGGATTTTCGATCGATCATTCCACGCGCTCATATGGAATCGATGCGCAATGGATTTGCTGACCCGACGCCTTAGATAACGGATTCAGCGCAGCTCATGACTGTCGCGATACTCGATTCATCGGTTCCTGTGGTGCCCGTTGTAACTCCACCGTCAAGTCCCGCTCCAGCAGCTCTATCCAGTATCGAACCTCCTCTTCCTCGATTGCGATCCATCGCTCGCAGGAGGCCTATGAACTCCCTCCGGTCGGAAGACATCTATTCTATGGGTACGTTTATAGTTTCAGATGCAATCTATGACAGTTGGCGCTGATTCTAATTGCAAAGTTAGACGATCTGAGCGATTAAAGCTCAAAGATTCTCGTGGGGATACATAGTCTAGTCACTTTCAATTGATCTCTATGTTGTATGCTAGGCTACAACTGTTCATGTGGAATTAATCATCATTCTCACCATTTTCGCCCGCAGATTCATCTTCATCATTCTCGTCAACTTCGGGAGTGCGACGACCAGTGATTCCCACTTCCTCATCGACGTCGAAAGTAAGTCGTCGGGCTTCGATACCCTCGATGATACGCTATTGCAGATCTTTGTCAGCATCTTAATTTCGATTCCATATGAAAGGCGTACATACATGACGTTGAGAGAGGCTGGGAGTTACCAAGGACCGATGGAACCTTGTGCCCCATTTCTGAGCAAATGCTGGGTCCTTGGCCCTAGAAGAGGTCAGCAATGATCATGAATGGGAAACACATTGCATATACATACGCAATGCGCTCAAGCGAGTCACAGTAATAATCGATCATGGAGCTCTTGGGTAGATCTGGCTCATTCAAGAAGCGGGCCGTACGCCATCCACCGGTCAAAACGTACTTTTTGAGGGCGCTTGCATCGTGGTCAGCGATGGATTCGATATGGACATCATATGGATTGGTGATGGAAGTACTAACTTTTCTCCAGCGATGCGCTCCTCGCTCGACAAAACCTTCCGATCCTGCATCTGTACAACACCGGGGTGTTTCTCACGAACGTGACGCCAGAACTATGAAAGATAAGTATGAATCCCATATGCCATCGAGGGAGTATGTACCTCAGAATTACCAGCAAAGGTGGCGGAATCCAGCTTATGAGCTGGCTCGCTGATGATGCCGCACTGCTGGCTACCATTCACGGAGATGGGGCAGCTAATATCGCTGTCAGCAACATTTGAGATGGATTCCATATGGAAACATACACGCGACCGTGGGCTTTCGACAGGACCAGCTTGTGGGGTGATTCATCATTGTCCGCCTGAAGGATATTAGGCTCTGCGAAGTTGGTTAGCATGTGCGCAATGTTTGGATATGAATTCAACACGTACTGACTGGTTCTTTGCCCTGCTTTCCCATGGTCTTCCACTCAGCGAGCTTCCGGTCATACTCAACAATCTTTTGTGGTTTCCAGGTAGGGTCCATGTTGGGAATTGGGCCTATGTTTCATGTTAGTGAATGTATTCCATATGATATCGATGTGTAACCTACCGTAGAAGTATCCCCATTCCACGCTCTGCTGTGCAGCTCTCAATACCTCGCGATTATCAAAGTCCTCCGCCTTTAATGGCGCATGCAGAACCTTTGTAGGTCCACGGGGCATGGTGTAAGGAGGAAGGCAATGTGGTTTCGATATGTAATTGATATGAAATTGATATGACTAACGAGAGACGAAGAGAATGAGTGAGCGTGGTGTTGAGAAGGAACGATGGAGAAGAGAAGAAGAGACAAAGAAGATAAACAAAACATATGTTTACCATAAGTGAACAGGGAAGGTGGCTCCACCATAACACAAACAAAAGCGGGAAAAGTGGGTCCACATAAACAAAACATAAACAAAACATATGTTGTCGTCCCGTGATACCGCAAACGCCTCGCAAAATTTTCTGCTGACTTCGAAAACAGTACAACCGCTTAGCCACAGCAATTTCCCTTCGAATGCATATGAAGATACTCCATATAATAGAACACTTACCCATTTAGTTGGCCCCAATTGCATATGTACTGTAAAAAGCATTGTCCTCAAATGTATATGGAATCGTCACGCTTTACATGTTGTATGTATATGACTTGCATATGGATTGCATATGTGTAATATCATGTAATAGCGGGTAATTTGTTCCCTTGTTTGTTTTTTATTAATTGGTCCAAGCGTCGTAGTATCCTCTAGTCCCAAAATAGTAATTTTAAATTACACTAGCGCCAACAAGATATCATCCCACCCCCGGGAGGATATCATCCTCAGCTATAACCCGTAAAATAAAGAAAGATAGAAAGAAAGTTAGCGAGTAAACTTGATCCGTGAGATCAACTTAGCATATGATATACGTGAAATGACCACCGCTATGCTCATGATATTAAAGATTCTCTAGCCTCTGAAGTAACTATATACTGCTGAATCCGCGGGAGTGATGGTATCTTGGAGGGATATCAAATACTTAGATACTTAGACCCTTGAGTGAGGGATATGTATAGTTGTATATACATGTATGGAGGTATGTATGCTCATATACTATATAGGTTTGAAACCTGGCATTCCACATCAAGCTTGATTAGGTCCGTTTGTGGTCGTGTTCGGGTTCGGGTGGAGGAAAAAGTGGTGGCTCGCTTACCGATTACGATAATCACCTAACTAAGTTAACTTGAGTTGGCTAACTAGTCATGATATGTAGCTTATGTATGCACGGGCCAGCTATTGGCGTCTATACGACGTGTGTACATCCCAGTCCCAACTTGATCCACGTGTAGGAGCTTGCGTACGTGCCGGCACGTTCGATGACCCCGTTAAGTTAGCGTACCTCTATGTGGACTGTCCCGACCCATACACACTGCTTTTTTTCAGGAACCTTAATTATTGCCTAGGACTCTTCTGCACTCGCAAAACGCATTCGCCGGCAATTACCCCATACGCAACAAAGTATTTATATAACTCCATGAATCATGACGAACGAGTCGACACTTCGAAGTGGTGGCACCGATCGCCCGCTCCGTCTGACGATCTCAGTACAGTGTCCGCTCATACGCTCACGTTGTACACGCGGTTATTGGCGCGCTCGTATATAAGCTCAAGATAAGCTTATACAAGCTCGACTCTACATTGATCAAGTGACTCTATGCCCTGGCTGGCCAACTAAGTCATGCATATCAAGTGCACGTATGCGTGCTTGTTAAGGTGCTTAGAAATAAGCTTGATTCTGCGCTTATCAATTCGCCCGTGAACGCAACTGACTCGTCAGGCCTTGAACGGTGTAGATAAGCTCAACTGACTTGGTGAAGGATCGGTTGAAATGGCCCCCAAACCAGTTTGCGACTTCAAACGGGTTCATGTATGATGGTGTTATCTTTTTCACGGTCTATTGTGCGTCAACATGGGCAAGGCCGGATATGGGACAGAGAGACTACATGTCTCCCGTCGTGGAAGTGATTGAGCCTTTGATAGATATGCATCTGTGTATCGAGGATCGATAGATTGACTTCAAATAAAGAGTTCCACTTGAAGAACAGCGGGATAGGGTTGTATTGTTTCATCTTAAAATTAAGATTCACACTAATGCATACTTGAATCCCATAACTTCTCTGCAAGAGTCAAAGATACGAGACAATTGAGACTGCCCTGGCCTTATTCCATCAGACCCTCAACCTGGCCCCCAACCCGTCATGACATCCATGCGTGAATATCAGCAATTATGGTTTAGCGGCGTGTGATCATCTGTAACGACGTTAGTTTGTTGACTTGCGGAAGCGAACGTGAGGACGGATTTACCTATACGAAGAAGGTAAAGTATATACTACAATTGGTTGGCATCAGTTTGCTTTATACCTTAAATTGGCCTCGATAATTAATAAATATCAATAACCGTGGTGCCAAATGATCACGCTGCCTCATACATACCCACGAGACTAAGAACACCCATCGGCTCATATTCAATTCATCGTTTTTTTTCCCCTTGTTTTTTTAAAAAACACACCCCCCTCTCGTCAACCATGTCGGAATATATGCCTTCGACGAAACCGACTTTATCTGTCTGCAAGAGAACAGCATGCGACCGCTGTCGAGGTCAAAAGCTTCGCTGTCCTCCACGCGCTAAAGACTCTGACTCCTGCGGTCGATGTATCCGACAAGGTGCTCATTGTACCACAAGCTATTCGAGATCAATGGGTCGACCCAAGTCACACGCAGGAGCGGAGTCAACATCACAACCACCTTTGATGCCGCGAACAACAGATTCAACCAAGTCGTCCGAAGGCCCCACCACCGCAACAGAAGCTTTGCATAGTATCAGCAGGACCGTAAATCAGCCAGACGTCTCCGTTACGGACTCTTATTCAATGTCGTTATCAGTCCCGGACATCTTGTTTTTGGATTCCATCAATCAAGACAGTCTGGGCGACCAGCACGGCATCGTATGCAGTGACTTGCAGTCACAGATGTCCGATTTTGCCTACGATAATGGAATGATGCCCTTGAGCAATATAACCCGGGATACAGTCAAATCGGATGGCAGCTACACAGACGGGCAAATGTCCCCGCCGCTGATTGAATGTGACCACCAGGTATCTGAATTCAGCCTCAAGCTAGCCCGGCGGCTTCAGCAATGCCAATCTTTCTTTCGGAACGTCACGTACCACAAACCAGCCCAGTCGATGAATGACAACGCGTCATGTGAATTATCAAATCTCTTTGGCGACACGCTTACCGATACTTCCGAGTTTCTGTCCCTCATACAAGCCTACACATCAGACGACTATCCTGTGGGAAGGAGAGCCGGCAGCCGCGGCAGTTCCCGTCTAGGCCTGATCATGATACTGAACCTCGTCTCTTCATATCTCCAACTCGTGCTCATATACGAAGAACTCCTTTCACATCTAAGCGAACAGCTTTACAGTAACTGCACCGGATCTCTCCTTGACTTGCAAATCTTCCCTCAGCTTCGACTTGCTGGGTTTTCCGTACAGCAGGGCAATCTTCAGGTGAAAATCTTCATACAGACTACTATTCACCAATTTGAAATGATAGAAAAAGCCCTGGGGCTGCCTCCCGATCTTCGCGTCACGGACAGACAAGAAGGGTATATGGGTCTCCTGGACGATGAAGGTGCAAAGAGTATATTAGGAGCAGTAAGTCGAATGACGCCCTATTCGGAATTACCTGAACGTGGCGATGGGTTTCGAGCTCTCAGAAGTCTACGGGGTCATCTGAAGCGTATTTGGACCCTATCAGAGGCTTAAATAAAGATGAAATTTCCGTCCTTGACTCTAGCTATGTACAAAGGTGCTACATAAGATGACAATACAAAACGTTATATGATTCTCAATCTCAATTGAATCCTACGCGAATATCAGTGCTTTCTCACTCCTCTGATTTGAAGAGAATAGATGAACGGAACACTTTGAAATCAAGAACGTAATCAAGAACGTAATACCCAATCTCGTTCATAAACTATACCACTCCTAGCCGCCCCGATTTCATTGGTTCGAATGTATATTGATTTCCTCACGAAAGTGTTTCAGAACTCACGAGGAGTCAGATATACGTTTAAAGCTGGCTTCGACCACAGTACGTAAGATTTATGGTTCAACCAGTCAAATTCGGGATCCACCAAACGCATCTCAAAATTGAAAAGGAGACGTGCCAAGACAAGTCTCATTTCTGCGTATGCGAGACTGGAAGAGAATGAGATCAGTGATGGCTACTTCATGATATAATGGATCGTCCATTCTAAGAATGAAGTTGGGACTTACTGTCTTCCAATACAATTTCTTGGCCCATGAGAGAATGGGTTGTGGATTGCAAAGGCATCATTAGCGAATTTAGGATCGTGGAGATAGCGCTCCGGATGATAACCAAATGGATCAGTCCACAGCTGGTCGTTATGGTAGGCAGCCCAGTGCCAAACAGCGACGACGGTCTTTATGAGCGATGAGAGACGTTAGCGATAGACATTCAGACAAAAACGGAGTTACACTTACGTCTTCTGGGACATATTTTCCCGCAATGGTGGCGCCGCCCTTCGGTACCTGGCGAGGCATGCCAAAGGGAACAGGTGGGTAAGCACGCAGTGACTCATTCAGACAGGCTAGCATGTACGTAAGGGAACTGACGGATGTCAACGTGATCTCCTCGCTGGATTTGAACGTGGTGCGCACTTCTTCGGTAACCTTGCGGAGGGCCTCTGGGTGCGTAAGCAGCATATAGGTGACGCCGCTTAGCATTGTAGCTGTCGTCTCTGAGCCTGCAATCAGGATACTACTCCCGTTGGCTTCGAGATGGTGAATAGATAGATTCTGCAAAGTGTAAGCATGCAATCGGATAGTTTGGAAGAAATTCGGAGGCGGGAGTCTCACCCATTCATCCTTTTTCTGCAGCAACCCCTCAATCAAGTCTAACCGCTCGACTCCGAGATTGATACGTTTTTGGAGTTTGCTGACCAACCGATCAGTGTGTTCACGGCGCCCGGTATTGAGTTTTTTGACGATCCAAATAAACATAGATTCGAGACCCATATGCTTGACTCCATTTATGATACCAAGAAATTTGATTGAATCATTGATCGCGGCTACCCAAGGATCATAGCTTCCATTCTCAAGCGATCCGAACGGCTCGCCGAAGACCAAATCCCCAATCACATCAAATGTGGTCCAATTGTACCAGGAAACCATGTTTAGCATCTTCTCGGCGGGTTTGCCAGTTTCGGGGTCTTTGACGTTTGTATCAACGCAGTTCTCTCGGAGTTTATCGATCAGCAAATCGATGTAACCGCCAATTATAGGCTCCTGTTCGCGCATGGCGCGGTCGCTGAATCCGTGCGCCAATTGACGGCGAAGGATTCCATGGTACTCGCGGCCTCCAGAACTGATACTGAGAACCTCACCCTTGGTACGGTAGAATGTGTGATACTTGTCCATTTCCTCGGCTCCAGCAGCAGTGCCCGTCCGATGACCATAGATATCCTTCCATGCCTGGGGAGTCTGAAAGGAGAGTTCATTAGGCGCAATTCGAACAACGGGACCATATTTTTTGTGCATAGGAAGCACGTCAAAAGCAAGTGTGCCTTTGTTCATTCGTATCACATAGGCAAGGCGGGTAGCACGATGCCAAAATGGCCCAGGGAAACCCGCCAGCGGATGAAAGTAGAGGTTATAAATCATCCAAGTGATTGGCACTAGAAGAGCCTATACGATTGCAGTATCAGATAGTATACAAAATCTCCAAATTTTGGACGCATTCATACCGTGGAAAAGGCGAAAGTCAACACCTCTTTCATTGTGAGGCTCGACACAATTGTCTTTCCGGTCTTCAAGGCTACTTCCATGCTTGTTGAGGCATGAGATGCCATTACCAAGTGAGTAGCTGATATTCGTACGAGATAGCGAAATTATCCGAGTCAAAGCCTGTAATGTCAAATATTGGTACATAGATGGCAGTGATAATTTTGAGGGTCACGGTTATCTGAACTTGAGCCGGAAAGGCTTCTACGGCAAGACTAATAATTTGACCATACTTTCAAAGGACAGGGAGCCACAATTTAGATCAGATGTTTTGTCAATATGAGCTGCCTGGCTGACTGTTTACAGTTACGACGACATGGATACGATAGACCGACCCCGTGCTGAGCCAAACGGACTCGACGGAACTAGAGTCGTTCGTTGTTGCCGAACAATATCTTTTGAACATGAATATTTTATTTGAAAACTATCTAGCTTCATTTGGTGAATTCGGACCATTGCCTGATTTCTGACTGGCTGGTAGGACCCGATTCGGATATCCAGTTAGGGCTACAACATCCGAAGCCAGCCGATCTATGCTCCTGCTCAACTTTCACCGTTTATTCTATTCCTAAGATGTCTTACGATATTTCGCACCGTTGAATCACACAATGACTTAGCGTGACTGAAATACATAGCGCAAACCAATGCTCTGCCAAGTATACTAGCTAATCATGAGCCTGGTATATCCACTTGACAAATGATAAGAACAGGTAACTTAATTCCAGGATTTGGCAAGTACAGGTCTAGCTCGTGCCGAGAAGTGTAGCCTTCTTTCATACTGCTCTTTGTCCCTGTGTCACGTCAACAGACTTGTTGAGCTATCCACGGATCGCCTAGGTCAGCATCATGGCTACTACTAAAGCTCTTTGGCAACTTCTCCAACCGGAATCATCCAGTTTTTGGGTCAATCTTGGAGCTATCTCAGCAGTGGTGCGTGAAATGTCTTTTTCTAGCCTTCTGTACACTGGAAACTGGACAAAATCTAACGACCCACCTCAAAGGTGTGTTGTCTTTGGACCGCAGTCATAGCCGTATACAACATTTTTTTTCACCCTTTGCGTCACTTTCCCGGGCCCGTTATCCATCGTATCTCCCGGATTCCATGGGCAATTCGTCATGCTCGTGGCGAACAAGCATTCCACACCCAGCGACTTCATGACGTCTACGGCCCCGTTGTGCGTATCGCGCCCAATCACCTCTCATTTACCGATCCGCGGGCATGGAAAGACATATATTATCACCGCGTTGGTTCTGCAGGTGGTACTGTCGAAATGGCCAAGTCCAGAGAGTTCACGCGAAACGTCAAGGGCCAACTTACCACCATCGTGAACGCTGACCAAGATGAACATCAACGACTCAGACGAGCACTATCCCATGGCTTCTCAGACAGCTCCATGAGACAGCAAGAGTCTATTATGCTCAAACACATAGACATGCTTGTGAACAGGTTAAGAACGGCGTCTGAGACCAATCCTGATATGGCGGCATGGTATAACTGGACAACCTTTGACCTTTCTAGTGATCTTATATTTGGGGAGTCATTTCACTGCCTGGAGACGGTGAATTATCATCCATGGGTTGCTACGATTATGAAGGCTATCAAGTTCCATGCCTTTATGGTAGCTCTAGGTTATGGCGGCGCAAGGGGAGTAGTGGAACTCATCCACAAAGCCGGTGGATTTTTTGCAATGAAAACAATGCGTGGCTACATCGATAGTATGTTGAGATCAAGGCTCGCAATGGACCAGAGACATGACGACCTTTTCGAAGGTCTGGCCAAAAGACGAGACGAATGGGTAAAGTACTCCTCACATAACGACTACGTCTGCTGGATACAGGATTGTCCAATGCTAACTCTGGATGATAAACTTTTCAGGGACTGTCATTTGGTATGCTCATCTTTTGAATCATTAGTGACTATTTTGTGGCTGACAGACTCTTTATAGTAAGTGAACGAATGACTGCCATTTTGATGCATTCGGACGATCTTAGATTACTATGAATATCGGAGCAATTCACACTAACGATTTATTAGGAAAAACTGGGCGTGAATGCCACTGTCCTCCTGCTAGCTGGCTCCGAGACGACTGCAACCTGTTTATCAGGCGCGACATATTTCCTTCTTACGCATCCACAGATCCTAGAAAAGGTCACCACAGAGATCCGTTCTGCTTTCTCCAAGGATGAGGATATAAATATACAATCGTTGGGCAAATTAAAATATCTGACTCCGGTGCTAAATGAATCATTGCGCATGTACCCGCCTCTGACATCTGGAATGGTGCGCGAAGTACCTGAAGGAGGTGCTGAAATATCCGGGCGATTTATTCCAGGTGATGTGAGTTTTTCGACCCAGCAGACGCTTATTTGTGAATACCTACTCATCTTCTATTTCAAGACCCTAGTCGAGATCCAACATTGGTCGATAAATCACAGCAAAGAGAATTGGGTCGACCCTTGGTCCTTCCGCCCAGAACGTTTCATGGTAGATGCAAAGGTGGCTAAGGAGCACGGTGATATTTTGGACGCCGTCCAGGCATTCAGCATGGGACCGCGGAACTGCATCGGAAGAAAGTGAGTACACATTGGCGGCTTTCAATCTTCCTTTCTATACCTCTTGAGCTCGCGTGTATGAATGTGCTAACATTTACTAGTCTTGCCATGACGGAAATGCGTCTCATCTTGGCGAAAGTCATCTATAATTTCGACATGAAACTTATGGATGACAGCCATAGGTGGATTGAGAGGCAGAAGAATTATAATGTATGGCAGCGGATACCGTTGAATGTGACTTTGACAAGCGTCGAGGCAAAATAGACTGGTGAAATTGCCTGATAAGATTGGACCTACAGACGTGAAAGACGGAAATCTGTATATGCTAGCTGAAGCTAAGAATCAATAAGTTTAGAGTTAGTTTCGGAAGCTCAAAGGGCCAAATATATGTGATCATTTGCCATTTGATTTGTTCTATATCTTTCTAGCTCTTCTCTAATGTGAAGCTCATTCTACAGCTCATATCCATCGATACTGACAGATTATGCTTTTCAAATGTAACAGGTATCTTACAATTCACGGGCTGGTATCAGGGCCTACCGACATTTGCCTTGGATAGCATGCCTTGTCAATTATTTTCAATCAGCAGCCAGTTCTAATCAATACACCTATGGTCAGGTGGTCTTGGTCGGGATGAGGACTTTAAAGTCACCAATATATTCGAAGTCACGGCATTTTGTAAGCTGGGAACGACCGTTAGACAGCAGTTCGGGGGCGGGATATGGCTTTCGGGGAACATCTGTGCAGTCGGGGCTGCGCACCAATCGGAGCTAGCGTAATCTGATTGCAATACGCTCCTGAATGGGTTGTGAAAACCATGTGTTAGCTGGATCACTCTAGTCCTAGGATTTGATTGGTAATATAATACGATTTCCATCAGAACTCGACGATGTCATCGCTATATAATATTACACCGTTGAGTAGAACAGCTTGACTGGAGTATCACGGGTGACATTCATTTTGGTTCTGAGAAAGACCTTTTACATCGGCAATGGTGGATCAACATATCAATCAGACAATGGAGTTCGCAGGGTCTCTCGCGCAGCATGCCCTGGGATCATTTGTTGACCGCAACGTTCTCTGGGCCCTCATTGCTCTTTTGTCCCTCGTAGCATGGATATATATGACTTCATTGGGAGAGCCCGTCAAGCTGGCAGACCCTATCCCGGGAGTTTATAATACCGTCCAGTTCCTAACGAATAACGAGAAGTTCATGAAACGCGTAATGTCAGTACCATCTATCACCCTGATGATTGATCTTCATCAATGTCGAATTGAGAAAAACTCATGCACTAATAACTTGACTTTTTATGGCTGATAGGGATCTACTGAGCAAGAGCAGCATCGCCAAGTTCTACATGGGGACCGTGCCTGTCTACCTCATATCTGGTACGAAACATATTCAATTCATGTTCGGCAGAGAGAACAAAGTCGGAAGCGAACATATTTTTGTTCAGGCTGTTCTTCCAACTCTCTACAAGATGCCCAAGAGTGACGTGCAGAAATTCGCAAACGACAAGTCCGGGCGAGGTCATGTCCCTGCGCCAGGGAGTGAGGGCATACCGAAGGAACAGCGGTACTGGGCGAGATATGAACATATTCATACAGAATATTTGGCCAGAACGCAGAATCTGAAACCTATTATTCACGCATACAGGAATCAACTTGCGCACGATCTGGATAGATATCCCCTCGGAAAGTGGACTACAGTAGGCGTGGTAGAAATGTGCCGACGCGAAGTGACCAAGTGCGCAATGAGTACTCTATTGGGTCCCAAGGTCTTTGAATTGAACCCAAACTTCTTGGAAACGTTCTGGGAATTCGACGACAATGTCTTCATGCTTACATTGGGCTTTCCAAAGTGGCTCAACCCTGGCCCTTATCAGGCGCAGGATAAATACCTCTCCATGATTGAAAAATATGTTCTTGCTGCGTGGAAAAATTTCGACTGGAATGGTCCAGACGTCGATTCAAGCTGGGAACCTCATTTTGGTGCCCGCGTTTGTCGTGAGACTGCAAAATGGTTTAAGGAGAGTGGGTTTCCAGACGTATCTATATCTGGTGCGCTTGGAACGCTCCTCTTTGCGTGAGTCTTTTACTCTCTTCAATCATGTCCTACTGTCCCAATTTTGACAATGATGGTATTCAGACAAAACTCCAATACTATCCCTACCACAATGTGGATGATGCTGGAAATCTTTCAGGACTCGTCTTTGCTACAGGCGGTTAGGGAAGAAATTGCTACAACCTACTCGATCGACCCGGTGACCGGTGAACGTATCTGTGACATTCAGAAGCTAGTCGTCTTGCCTCTGCTGCAGTCTATATTTACCGAAGTTTTGCGGCTACACATGAATTTCAACATCATTCGCCACGCTAAAGAAGACATCACTTTGGAAGGATACAATATTCGAAAGGGGGCCATGTTGCAGGTTCCTATGATGGCTGCCCACTACGACGAGAGTATTTGGGGATCAAGTGGTCATCCTGCGTCTGAGTTCTGGGCTGAGCGCCACATCAAGCACGTTGAGGAGAAAGACAAGGACGGTACCAAGCGCAAGCGTGTCTTTGCTATGGCTGGCCGGCCGAGTTCCTACTTCCCATTTGGTATGATCAACCCCCATTCGTGAAAACCTATTAATGGTGATACTAAAGTAAGCGCATCATTACAGGTGGCGGTCCGCCCGTTTGTCCTGGGCGACACTTCGCCAAGCATGAAATCTTGACTACAATAGGATTGCTTCTCTCGAAATTCGACATCGAGTTTGTTGATTGGGTGAAGTTGAATGGTTCTCCTTCAGACCGACCAGCGCAGAATAACCAAAAATACTGCGGAGCAGGTACTATGCCGCCAGATCGTGAAATGAAGATAAGAATAAGCCGACTTTGGTAAGTGGGTGATGAATCTAAGAATGATTTCGATTTTGGCATTGTCTATCATGGAAATACTGCAACTTTGAAGCGAAGATACATTGAACGTTTGCCTGATGTTTCCCACTTTGCATGAGTTCAAATCTATTCTTATTTAGCGTTGGGACCACTTTCTTTATGTGTCAGACTGGATAGGGAAAAAGCGGTAAGCAAGAACGGTCACTGCTCCAAGTCACTACACAGCATGTAAAATGATTGGCATCGTAGATAACGAAGATCGTTGTTTACATAGAGTCATCACACAGATGACAGAGATTTGCAAAGGAGCTGGGGGGAAAGCAGCTCTGCCTGATATCTCTGAGGCATTGAGTCGGAGTATGATCAAATCATAAACCACAAAATTTATTCGATATAAGGCTTAAACAGCCGGTCAATAAGTTGCGTAACTTCGGATGATAGGCAGGGAGAATGCGTTTCGATGCATAGATAAATCGGCTGGTACGGAGTAGTAATTTGACTAGTTTTCCTGACAATCTTGATTCTGGTTTGCTGAAGCCCCGAATCCGAATGCACGGGCCGAGCTATGGCCTCGTATTTGCCTAGCAACTCTAGTAAAGTAAAGCAGTCCGTGAATTATGTTTGATGCTTCTAGCTATTTGATGACGCCCGCGATAAGCTACTTTGAAAACATAACGTCCTGGCGTCTGCAGCAGCTGGAGTTCTTTCTGTATTCCACAAAGTACCTACTGCGTGGAAATCAAATCGACATTATAATCACCAAAAAATGGCACCTGGTCCTTCACTACGAAGCACCTGGGCTTCATTTCGTCCTCCTAAGCCTGACTTTACCGAGGAGAATGTGCCCAATGTGGATGGCAAGGTAGTTCTTGTTACCGGCTCCAACACGGGTGTCGGGAAAGAAACGGCTCGAATTCTTTACTCAAAAGGAGCCAAGGTCTGGATGGCTACGCGATCCGAGGAGAAGGCCAGTGCAGCTATAGACGAGATCAAGACTTCTCATCCCAATTCGACTGGCTCATTACATTTCCTTCATCTGGACCTCAGCGATCTCAGCGCGGTGAAGACATCCGCTGAGCAATTCTTGTCGCAGGAACAGAAGCTCGATGTCCTCGTCAATAATGCCGGCGTAATGGTTGGAACATCAGAGGTAACAAAGACTGTCCAGGGCTATGAGCTTGCTCTTGGTGTCAATTGCATCGGAACACATCTTTTCACCAGATTGGTCACTCCTCTTCTTGTGAAAACCGCAAAGTCTGAGCCCGAAGGCTCAGTCCGCGTCATTTGGCTTTCCTCTTTTGGGCTAGAGCTTTTCGGCGCAGAAAATGTGGGTGTCGCACTTGACAATCTAGATTACCATGAGCCTAAACCAGCTACCGAGCGATATGGGATTAGCAAATGCGGTGTTTGGGCACTTGGTGTTGAGTATGCCCGTCGTCATAAGGCAGATGGAATTGTTAGTGTTCCGATTAACCCAGGTAACCTGACGTCTGAGTTGGCTCGCGACCAACCAGTGGCATTGAAGATAGTTGTCAAAGTGGTCGGTTATCCTCCTATCATGGGCGCATACACCGAGCTTTTTGCCGCATTGTCGCCAGAGATCGGAATGGCAAATTCGGGACAATGGGGTATGTATTTGATTGACCATGCTTCTTATCTTGTTCCCAATTGTTGTTTTGTGGTTTTTGTTTTGGCCTCTAACTTTGGAAATTTCGGTAGTGGCTCCTTTCGGAAGACATTATCCCCTACGACCAGATTTGACGAACGCGATGAAGCTCGAGTCTGAGGGTGGCACAGGTGGTGCACATAAGTTCTGGGAATGGACGGACCAGCAAATCAAGGATTACCTTTGACCATGTGCTCAGATTCTGGATACAGAGAGGTGGTTTAATATGTAGTGACATTTGATGTTCGGAAATAAGAGTATGGAGACTGGTTTTGAGAAGTGATAACTTCAATACATATATGAAGACAAGGGTCCAATATTTTGTTTAGCTACAAAAAAGGCAAACCCAAAGTTAATTAAGACACCTCATGTTTCTTTCTCCTCTTTCACCATTACTTCTTTGCTTATATGTTGCTGATTCTAACCGCCAATTTCTGTCCTTTAACTTGGCCTCGCTGGAGCAAAACCAACCCATCGATAATGCCCTGCCATTGTCCTTGAATTTCACGAACAGGGTGAGACTTCAGTAGCCCTGCATCGAGAGCTATTTGAATGTCCTTAGTCATTTGGCAGCAAGTCTCGCGCAGGGCAAGGTTAGCATCGCGCGAATAGGCTGTTGATCCCAGATCGATCTTGATCCCAAGCCCTTCGAAGCCCATGACCTCTTTAACGCGCACTGTTCGACGTGTTCTCCAAGCTGGTCTCAACTCTTCTAGACAAGCATAACGACCACCAGTCCGAGCAATGATACCGAAGCAAAGTGCAGCCGATTCTGCCGAGGTGATGCAATCAAGAACATACCTGATTGGAACGCCACCCGCAAGTTGCTTGATTGTTTCCGTACAGGTCTCCGATGTGTAATCAGCGACACCAATTGCGCCGTAGTCCATAGCCATACTCGCCGATTTCGATGAACAAACCGCAATCGGCGCGTAGCCAGCTCTAGAAGTGTGGATGGTTCCCGATTTAGTCTGAATTTATGAAACACCATGAGAAGCGTATACTATATGACTTACATCTTCAATAACTGACATGCCATGGTTCCAGACCCTGTGCCAGCCCCGTAGACCAGGACAGGTTCATTTCGCTTACTGGGTTTCGTGGGATACCCTGTAAGTGCCAACGCTTCTTGATCGTAAAAAGCTAGCACTGATGTACCCCAACTGACTCCACCTAAAGCCGCTGCCTCAAGATCATCCCAACTCTCTGGGACTTTGAGTAACAAACCCGAATCGGCAATCACCCACTCCGCAAAGGCACCGCTTTGACGCTGGTGAGGATTGTACGGAAAGACAGCACCACATACTCGTGTTCCTGGCGGAAATTGAATCTCGATATCGTTGCTTCCGCATGCCTCAACAATTCCGCAAAAGTCGCATCCAGTTTGATTGCCAGCGATTGGAAAATGCTGTACCATTTTGAAATCTGTCGGGTTGAGGGCCACGGCCAGCACGCGCACAAGTACATGTTGCTCCGAAAGCAGTTCAAATGTGGGAGCTGATTCCGATACGATTAGTGGAAGCGACGTCCTCTCGTCAGTTTGGACGATTGCTGTCTGCGTTTTCGAGATCGCCATTTCTATCCAGTAGTTCTATTTCCTCTCCTCCTTGATGTTGTCATTTGACGTGGCTTGATTCAGGACTAATCGCTGCACATGCCTGGATTTGGAGCACATCATATACCGAATACACTATGCTAACCTTATTTCGCCGGTTACTGCATGGTGATACGCAAAGCTGCTTCGGAGTCCTAATTTCTACCTCCGTGAGCGTTCAGCCATTCCTGTTTACACAACCTCCCACGATGATCGCATTACTAAGCAGAATTCGGTTCCTTCACCTTATCTACCAGGATTCATTTTTTCCCTGTCTTAACATAAGCATGATGCTAGGCACTTCAGACATGCGTAGCTAAGTACATGATTGCTTGGAAGTGTACATTCTGGAACAGGAAAGCCAGACCGAACGGGTCCATGAATGCGGAATTCAGACTATAGATAAATCACTAATCATGTATCTGTTCAGAGGCTCCAGTATAGCTCGGAAACATGCATTAAGTGAAAGACGGCGTGTTTTCTCTGACTTACGTGACTCACGTTTGGATACTCGGGGCTTCTACATCGTATAGCCATGCCTTCCGTATCATAAAAGAATAAGCTGCCAAAAATTCAGGCCGAAAATGGATTGCCACCTACGCGCCTCGTATCCTCGGAGTGTGGCTGATGATCATATCAACAACGGCAATTGGTGGAAAGTCACCGAACGAACACTTCCGAACAATGATTTTACTGCACAAGGGTTTCAGGAGTCGTCTAATGAGATGTACTCCATAGAAACGCGTTGAAAACCGTATTTTCGTGTACAGTCTCAAAGAGGCTAAAACATGTACAATCATGTAGATCTTGAAGCTCTCCCTCGAGGGTTGCTTCTAGCTCTGTTTTGTAGGATATGACGCTAACTCGTGGTCACATTGAGCTGACGTATCTTACGCAACGATAATCACGAATGATAAAGGCAGGTTTCAATGTAATATTCTGACACACTGCTTGAAAAAATCACCACTGAACGTCCCAAATTTGATAGAAATCAACACCATGATTTCGCGCAACGACCAAGCGTCGAAGGATATTCCAGGCGATCCTTCAGAATTAACAGATTTTTCGAAGGCTGCCTCTACTCCAAAATCCCCGGAAATAGTAGAAAGAGTGAACGATGATTCAAATCATCCAGAAGGCATGAGAATGTTCCTCATAGTGTTTTCCTTATGTCTTGCAGTCTTCTTGATGGCTTTAGAGTATGGATCTCATTTCCTCGGCACCCTGCTATTAGAGATTCTGATATCGTGACTACAATTAAGCAATTCGGTTATAACCACCGCGATTCCCAAAATTACAGATGACTTCGGCAGCGTGGAAGATGTGGGCTGGTATGGAAGTGGTAGGTCAATTTGAAAAGCACTTATTGGGGTTGTTGGAGGTTGAGGAAAGACAAAGAAGAGCGTCGTACTAATAAACACTTGGCTACAGCTTACTTATTGACAACCGCCTCCTTGCAACTTATGTTCGGCAAGATATACACTTTTTGGAGTATCAAATGGGTTTTTTTGGCGACCATTGCTGTGTTCGAGCTAGGTAGCCTAATATGCGCCGTGGCACCTTCATCAACCACTTTTATTGTTGGGCGAGCGATTGCCGGGTCTGGATCAGCCGGTATATTTTCCGGTGCATTGCTAGTCATTACTCATACGGCTCCCTTAGCAAAAAGACCAATATATATCGGTCTAGCAGGCGGTATGTATGGAATAGCCTCCGTGGCTGGTCCTCTGATCGGAGGTGCCCTTACCGACGATGTGGTACGTCTCAAATCTGAATGGTATCATACGCCCAACGCGCCTCTGTTTAACTGACGTTTATATCACCAGTCTTGGCGGTGGTGCTTTTATATCAATCTGCCACTGGGTGGTGTTGCGGCCCTGGTCATCTGGCTTATACTGAAGGACCCGCAACGCGATTTGACAGTGCTTCGAACTTGGACGGATCGCATAAGAGTCCTGGATCCCATCGGTACCCTATTCTTCTTACCAGCGATGGTTTGCTTGTTGCTAGCTCTACAATGGGGAGGTTCGACTTACAGCTGGAATAATGGGCGTATCATTGCTCTTCTTGTCCTTTTTGGCGTCCTCAGTATAGCGTTCGTGCTGATGCAGCTTCGTCTCCAAGAGGCGGCAACAGTTCCCCCGCGCATATTTCGCAATCGATCTGTATGGGCTGGTTGCCTGTACGGGTTCTGTACGGGGTCAGCATTCTTTCTAGTCATCTACTACATTCCGCTTTGGTTTCAAGCGATACAGGGCGTGTCGGCTATTGAGTCTGGTATCCGAAATTTGCCCATGATGATTTCGACTATTCTCATGTCAATAATGGTCGGGGGGCTGGTTACAGCACTAGGATATTATACGCCGTTTATGATTGCAGCAGCGATTCTTTCTTCGATCGGGGCGGGTCTTCTCTCCACATTTGCTGTCCATACGGCAAGTGGAAAATGGATTGGCTATCAAATCCTGTTCGGTATTGGGTATGGTCTCGGTTCAAGACAGCCTTTGGTGGCTGTTCAGGTTGCCCTAGAAACAAAGGATATACCTATTGGTACTTCGATCATCATGTTTCTGCAGACCCTTGGCGGAACGATCTTTGTCAGTATTGGCAAATCAATCTTTACAAATTCGCTCGTCGACTCACTTTCTCACAATTTGCCATCGGTGAATACAACCGCTCTCACTGCAGCTGGTGCGACTGACATTAGGGATATCGTGACCGCCGAGGAACTGCCCAAGGTCCTGGTAGCCTACAATCATGCTCTGGATCAGGCATTCTTAGCAGCTGCGTCAATGGCCGCTCTCTCTATCGTGGGGAGTGTGTTGGTTCCGTGGCTGAATGTGAAGCAGAACTACCATAAGATGGACGAATCAGTACAAAAATCTAGTTCATGATGATCAGTATGTATCTATCATGCACGTCACATGTCCAACGTTCATTTCCTTTGAAAATTGGAACCAAAAGTCAAAATTCTTTGCAAAGGTGTAAACACCATTGATCAATGTAAAGGTCATGTCAATTTGCGAAATGTTTATACAAGAATAACTCAAGAATTGGTCAATTTGTCAATAATCCCCATGAGATCTTTCCAGATAATCCAATATATATACATGCTTCTAACAAGCACATACAACGAAGCTTCTTGGATTTGAGGATTCTACTATTCTTACCTAGGTAGTACGTTGCGACCTCTTTGTATCTAACGACAAAGAAGAAAAGTTGCTATCACTTGTGCTAACTACTGGTTCTTCAAAACTTACTACACGCACCAAACTTTTAATAGATTTTGACAAGGTCCTATGAGAAAGAATTTGAAACTTAATATTACATAAGACCATAACATTGTCAATTTTTGTCAGATACTCAGATCAAAAGATCAAACATAGAGAATCGTGTATATATAGTGATTACTTCGAAAGATATTAAAGTATAAATATTGTATAGAGACATGACCTTTGTAACTTAAAATACTAATCCTCTTTTTACCTATTCGTTGAACAAGTCTCAGGAAGACATGGTAGAAACGAACCCAACAATTCAGACCAAGCCCTATCCCGCATCTGTAATAAAGGGTCAGGGTGCCTATGAACGCCCATTGGAGGCTTCATAGGAAAAGCAGAGTTGCATAAATTTTGATTGTTCTTTTCGGAAAATATTGCGGTCCTAGAAATCGTAAACTAAAATTAGACCTTGCAGTTTGGCTTAGTCTGGACTAGCAGCAAGGGGGTTGTATCAATTCATTGAATAATATATCCAAATCTTACTACTACCACCACTACTACCACTACTAGCATCAGTTATTACACACTATAAAACCTGCAATGCAGCAAAAATATACAGTCAAATTTCCACATCTGTAGATATGGATACATCTTAATATGTTTGGTAATCTAAGCGGTTGGCACGGTCTTGAGAAGTCTGGGGTAGTCTGGCGCTCCAGGGGTATCCATGATCTCAATGAGAGTAGCAATGGCAGGGTGAAGACCAGAAGAAACGGCTTTTTGAATCCAGTCCTCGAGAGGAAGCACATCAAATGGTGCCCCAGTCCTGGGAGCGATGCTCTTCAGGTCATTCAGCGGCAATACAATGTCGCCAACTTCGTGAGTATAAATGACGCTCTTCGGGTTGCTGGTGTCAAGCATGGCATTCAATATATCACTGCAAGCTGTCTTGATGGAGACAAGATCAAGACAACCTCGATTGTGCTTCACTTGGGGAACAGCTTTGATTTTCTTGGAGTAGTGTAGTAGTGCGTTCACCCAATCAAGTTCAGCCCGGGCATTGGTCGCATCGTCGCCCTCACGGATGATTGTCGATGGACGATGGATGTAGACAGGTAGACCATAGATATCATGTACCTGTTCAAGGAAACGTTCATTCACCCACTTCGAGCACATATACCCAAAAGTGCCATCTGGAGCTGGTAGCATAGAATCTGGGCCAGTCACTGGGACCGGTGGGAACGCGGGCTGACTGTACAGTACACATACGCCCACAGAAGATACATAGTGAATTGGGATGCGTCGCGGAAGGCAAAGTCGAGTAAGGTCTCTGGTCGATCCGCAATTGGCAGTACGCATATCAGGGAAGTATTTCAGATGAGAGGTATCCGAGCCATTGTGTATCAAAACATCGGCCTCGGCAAAAATCTCGTTAGCCTTGTTTTCGGTTAGTCCAAGTAGAGGCAAAGTGAGATCTCCTTCATGGTATATGACACGTGGGTTGACTGGAAGTTCATTGTTGGCCAGGCGAGCAGACAATTTTCGAACAGCAAGGCAGTGAATTTTACGAGCAGATGTCTTCTCCAAGAAATAGCTCAGCAAGTGATGTCCCAAAAGACCTGCTGCACCAGTGAGAACAATCACGTTGGGCGGATTCGCAGGTTTTGGCCCGACGAGTGCAGCAATCTTGTCCAGTTCTACTTTTGGAGGGCGAGCTTCTGCCTGCCAGTCAATATCTCTGGTTCGGAATTCCAGCTTGTGCCGGTCGGGTGAAGCCTTGCGCTCAGGCGTTGTTATTGCGGTTGTTGTGAGGGATGCCACCTTGAGGTTCTCATCGATGTCAGTGGGGGAACTCTCGCTGGTGCTATCAGCTGAAGCAATTTCTTCACTACCACCAACACCAGAAATGATATCAGAAGGTAGGGCTGTTATAGCATAAGAGACGAGGCTGGACATTTGTTCGTTACCCATGATCTTCAGCACGGGAATGCTAACTTGAAGAGTGTTCAAGAACCATGAGCGAATATCAACGGAGACAAGCGAGTCAAGACCTATTTCAGCACCTTGAGCCTCCAAGATTTCTTCATCAGAGGTCGTGACTTGAAGGACTCTGCGTAACTGGCTAGCAAAGGCATCTAGATACTGCTATCAGTATATATCATCAATCAAAATCTCATGGGATACGAAGCTTACGATCGATAACCTTTCGGACCTCCTCCATGGTTTGACACTGCTGTACTTGTTCCTTGACCGATAGTGTATTCTTTTCCTTGTCATTGACCAAAACTGCTTTTTGACTTTGGATGATGAAAGAGGAAAATTTCGGGTTGAGGAACCAGTATGGGGCGTTCGGGATGTCAAATGGAACGTCTGAGAGACCTGCTGTGATCTCTGGGCCGTATGGTGATTCTAAACGGCTAGCATCAATGGCTTCACAAATTGTCTGGTTCCAGTCCTCCTCTGACAGTCGCATCATTTGCAGCTTCTGGACGATCATGTCTAAAGCTCTACGAGATTCACGCTCCATGTATCCAGCTCCGATAATAGCTCCGCCATTGACAGTGGCTGCGCGAAGACCTCTCTGTCGTCGCTGCGCTGCAAGAGCACACATGAATGTGTTGGCTGCTGCGTAGTTTGCTTGACCCAAGTTTCCAATGACACAGTTGATAGATGAGACCAGAACAAAAAAGTCCAGATCTGTGGTGTAGAACATTTTATCAAGAATGATACTACCAATGACCTTGGGATTCAAGACGTCGGTGAGCTCCTGGTAAGACATGTTACGGATGGATACATCACGCAGGACCATGGCTCCGTTCATAACGCCAACGATAGGAGGTAGTGTCTCCTTAATCTGACGATGAACGTCATGCATGCCTTTCTCATTGGTAACATTGCTAGTCAAGCTTGATTAGTGAGGCTAACCGCCAGGTTTGGTTGAGTTTGACTTACCAAGCAAAAACAGCAACGGTCGCACCTCTTCTTTTGTGGGCAGCTATCCATTCTGGAGCAACATCGGGGTTTCGGCTTGTTAGAACAACGTTTCTGGCACCCTTACTAATCATCCAATCGGCAAGAGAGAGACCTAACGCTCCGGACATGCCGACAATCCAATAGGTACTATCCACGCCCTTGAACATTGTAGTAGAATCCAGACGGGTCTGCTGCACTGGCAGCGGAGAATCTGCCTTCCATTCAACTATAGTCAATGGCTCGGAAGGTAACTTTTCCCGAGCGAGAACTTCGAGATTCACGAACTCGCTTGGCGATGCTCGGCCAGATGCAGCTTGAGCATACTGGAGGGCTTTCTGAAGGGATTCCTTCAAAATTGGAGGCGTGGGAATGTTAGACGTAGATGCAGTCATGGAAAACAATGTCTTGTCTGTCATAATCTGGCAGTCCCTGGACAAAGTGGAGAGCAAGGTATTCTCGTTCTCAGTAATGTCATCTCGCGTGAAACTTATGAATGCCGATGGTTCAGCAAGTACAATATCTTCAACGTCGGGGGTGCTAAGATAGTCGTGGAGGTTGATCCAGTTCTCGGGAACTTCTCCGGTTAAAATGTCATAGGTATAGACGACATCAACACCCTTTTCACAAGCCAGGGTTTTGATTGCATCGGCGACGCTAACGAGGGCGTTATGAACAAGCAGTGTCTGACCATTGTAGAGAGGTCCAGTAATATTTTGGGCAAGGAGATGCGCGGCAACCTTTGTCAGCAAATCACCACCTGCATCCTTGGAGTTCTTGTATGTGATTGCCGACCCTAATTGAGCACTCGTAACCGAGGACAAAGATGGGACAAGGGCTAAATAAGAAGTGTCACTCTGTTCGTGCGAGCCACATACGAGGTATTTAAATCCCGCAGGAGTCTTCAGCGCACTAAGAACGGCATACGAAGTCTGGAAATAGATCAGACCATCGGGATTGTTGTGCTTCAGCAATTCACTCTCATACATCGATTGACTATGCAACGAGCAGCCATTGTCACCGATGCTCAAGGTGAGATTTTGTTCTGAGATCAGTTTCTCCTGGGTAATGGATCGCCTTGCTGAATTGTATCGATCGTTAAGTTCAGAGATGGGTTTTAGACGCGTGACAAGACGAGAGTTATCCTTGGTAATAATAAACTCTGGTTCGGGATTCCAAAGATGATCCTCCTTTTTGTTCTTCGTAACATGAAAGCGGAGTAGAATCTCAGCGATCGCCTCGGGACTAGCATTTTCAGGATCTTCAAGATCCAACTGTTGAAGATTCAAATCGGGAGTTTCATGCTGTGCTGTCCGGCCAAATCCGACTGTCATGTTGCAGAATGGCTCGTCACCACGGCGACCGCTTGTGACCCAGAGTAGGGTCTTCCCCGACCCAAACATCAGCTTTAGGCCAATAAAAGTCTCGGCAGATATTTCCTTGAACACCGGATGGTCCAGTTCAGTCAAACTCAGCACCGTGGAATTACTGTCAGCCACACCGAAGTCGACATCGAGAAGTGAAGAGTATGAAAACATCTGAATGGCAAATGGTTTCAAAAGAGACTTTACTTGTGTCACGAGGCCAGCACTTCGGTTGGTCTTGCCACCAATGATGACCAGCTTTTCGATAGGGGCTGGCTTCCAAGAAGATATTGAAAGAGGGTTTCGCAAGAAGCTTACCTCATCGTCAACAGCTTGTGCTGAAAAGTGGAAAACATTGAGCACATCTTCAAAAGCGTCTGGTGAGTGCGATTCTACACCGCCGAAGCCAGTCTTACGAAGGAGTTCGACCCATCCTTGCGGCGAGACGTGAGGCGACAGTTCACGACCAGTATCTGTACCTAGCCACCAACCAGGAAGAGTCCCAAAGATAAAGCCACTGCTAGCTACACCGTTCATACCCTCCTGACCCTCACCCACGACAAGAAAACCACCTGGCTTGAGCAGACGACGGATATGGCGTAACGATTTCTCCAAGTCGCTAGTAGCGTGAATGACGAAGAACGCAACAATAAGATCGTAGGAACCTTCGACAAAACCTTGATCTACTGGATCGTGCTCGGCATTAAAGGTCTTGAAGACCATACGGTCCCTATGTTGAGAAAAGATACCAGCAGCATTTCCGAAAAAGCCGGCGGAAATATCTGTGTATGTGTAGGATCTGAAGCTCGAACCAATCTCCCGGAATATAGCTTTGGTAGCACCGCCAGTTCCAGCACCTGTTCAAGTCAGAATCCCAAATACGCCAGTGAGAGCCTAGTCACGAAACTGTAAAATGCAAAACTTACCAACTTCAAGAATGTTCATGTGTGGAAAGCGTTCCACAAGTTGTTTCACAGTTCGACTAACCCATTGTCCGGATTCTCTCAACCCAAAACCAGTCGCGTAGTAGCGATCAAGAATGTCGTTAGCACGGAAATGCTCGAGAATCGTGGTCTTGCCTGCAAATACATGCGGCATTTTTTCTCCCACGAGATGCATGATCTGTACATCCGGAATGTCACTGAAGTCCTTGCTGCAATTCTTGACGTCCTCAATGGTATCATTAAGCCACTCTTTCTGGGCCCATTTGTGCTTTCCACTCTCTACCATATCCGTGATATACTTAGCGTAATTGAGATACCATTTGGTGGTAAATTCGGATCTCATAGGATGGTCAGCAGGCACTTCCTTGTGAAATTTTCTGAGGTAGAAGGTTGCAATTCTTTCTAGCATAATGACCATGTTGCGGTGACTCTCTCCAAGAGGAATATCACGAGCTGCCAATTCGCCGTCCAATTGATTGCTGATCCAATCCACCTTAGAGAAAACTCGGCGGTCGGCTTCAGCCGTGCTACCTCCGAAGGGCATAAAGCTTGCTCCTTGGACTTGAATAGCAGCATGTTCATCTCCGTATGAATAGAGTTGAACGTGTCCAGTGATACCTCTCTCATCGGGCTTTCGAGGAACAATTGCAGAGTCAACTGGGGCATATTCTCCCTGTTGCCAGGACATTGCATTACAAAGTGCCGGGTTGATCCTGATTTGCTGAATCGAAGTTGGCAAGTGAATAGTACGCAATTGTTCGTCATAAGGATAGCTGTAGGCTAGAATAATAGACTGCAACACAGCATCAAGCTCCGTTGGATGAATCAATAAGGGAAATTCATCCTTTTCAAGTGGTTGCATCTTCACAAGACAGGTAGCACGGTAATGCTTTCTGTGGAGTGAAGATAAGGAACGGAATCGACCGCTGAAATTGTAGCCCAGGTCGGCTAAGGCATTATAAAAGTTATCGGTCTCAACATCAATTAAGTGTGGAAGTCGTGCTGGACGTGTGGGCAGGAGAGACGTGGAGGGTTCGCCCAAGATAATCTCTGCATCTCCGCTTGCGGCCAGCGTGAAATCTTCGGCACCTGCACTCAAAACAGCTGAGTAGGTGAAAGTTGCTTGAAGGCGATTGGATTCCTTCTTATGTTTGATGTTTGCCATCTGAATCAGGACCTCGATATCTTGATGGTCTTGGTCGAAAGCGATTGCTTGGTGAATGATAAAATTCTTGATTTCTATCAGGCGAATAGATTCATTAACAGACTCTGCAAGGTGACGGCAAGCTTCCATAGCTGATGACAGATAACCTGCCGCTGGAAAAACGGTTTGACTCTGAACCTTGTGCCCAATAAGCCATTCCATCTCAGCTTCTCGGAGAAGGTTCTTCCAGATTCTCTGATGGGGGGCACTGTCCGGGCTGAGGTGGCCAAGCATTGGGTGGAAGGGCTCCTGAGTGCGGTAAATTTTGCGTGACATTCTGGTTTCATGCCAGTGCTTGCGTTCATGGTCCCATTGGTAATTGGGAAGACCTTTGATAAGGTTGAAGCCCGCTTTGCCGCCAAGCATTGCCGTTTCAAAGTCATTGAGACTCACCAGTGATCTGTCCAAGTGGCACCACAGGTAACCCATACCTGCTGCAGAAGCTTCAACGGCACTGCACCCTCGAGTGAGAAGATTTCCGTAAGGAACATTTTTGCCCTTGACTTCTTGAATGGTCTGACTAGCAGGGCCTTTCAAAGCTGGATGGGCACCAACTTCCATTGCCAAGTCATACGAGTCGGAAGAAAGTGCAGTGACAAGAGCATCATAGAACAATACGGGTTTTGCCATATTGTCCGCCCAGTAAACATCACCGAGATTCATATCTTGAGTGACAATGTTGTTGTAAACACTCGAGTACCAGGCGCATTTGGTAGCTGGCTTCAGTGGTGATATTCGGCAACGACGAAGTGACGCGATATATGGCTTGACACAGGATAGCATATGGTGGGAGTGATATGCGGTATCAACACGAAGCTTCCTGTTAAACTTCTTCTCATCATCCAAGATCTCTTGAAGCTCAGCAATGGCATCTTCGTCACCAGAAATAGTCACACTTGATGTCGAGTTGTTCGCAGCGACGCTGATACGTCCTTGGAACAACTCGTCCGCACATAGCTCGTCCATGTCTTCTTTAGAACTACCCACGGCAACCATGGCACCTTTGATATTGCTGCCGTTGCTACTCGCTGCGGATTGCACATGCAAACCACGATAGTACGCGATATAGATTGCATCCCTAGCGGATAAAAACCCGGCAGCATATGCAGCAGCAATCTCGCCAGAAGAGTGCCCCACAACTGCGTCGAATTCGACACCAGCCATGCGAAGCATATCAACCAGTAAAATTTGAATTGCGGTACAAAGTGGTTGAGACAGTAGGGCCTCGCCAATCCGAGATGACTCGGGAGACGCTAAAATCTCTTTTTCCAGCGACCAAGTAGGGCGGTCTTCCGATGGCAGCGCAGCAAGATGTCTTTCCATATCCATGATGATTTCTCGTGCCACAGTATTGTTCTCAATTATCTCAGCGCCCATTCGAGCATATTGGGCCCCTTGTCCTGTGAAAATGCCCAACAGCTTCGCGACGCCGTGTCTGGATTGAGGTAAGGCCTTGATGCCAATTGGGGTCTCTTCGTCCTTCAGTCTGGCAATCAGTGTTGTTTTCAGATCTTCGATTGTCGAAGCAGCAATTGCAGCACGGTGAGCAAAAGCAGTGCGTCGCTGGCGTAAGGTGAAGGCGAGATCTGCGATGTTGACGGAGGCTCCCTCTTTAGCTAAGTACTCGGAGTATGCTGACAAGGAGCGACGCAGCGACTTCTCAGACAAGGCAGAAAACACAAGAGGACCAACTACCGTTTCGTTGCTCTCAACATGCTGATTTTCATAACTCTCCAAAATCGCATGGGCATTGGAGCCACCAAAACCGAAGCTGTTGACACTAGCCCTCCGTGGGCCCTCAGTAAGTCGCGGCCAGGGCTTAGCAGCAACAGGGATTTCCAATCCTTTGTAGTATGGCTTCACACGTTCTGAAAGAGTGTCGAATAACATGTTTGGAGGTATGATACCATTTCTGATTGCCTCAGATGCCTTGAGAACAGCTGCAATACCTGCGGTGCCCTCTGTGTGTCCGAGCACAGTCTTGATCGATCCAACATAGAGTGGTTCTCGATTACTATTAGGTTGGATTGTTTCATTATTAGGACCGTAGAAAGCATTGTAAATAGCTTGCGCCTCGATTGGATCACCAGCTGGGGTACCGGTGCCATGGGCCTCGAAGTATTGGGGTCGATCGCTGGGGGTTTGCAAGTTTAGTCCTGCACGTCCGTAGATAGAACGGATCAAGGACTCCTGTGCAGTTGCACTGGGCATTGTAATGCCTTCCGTCGCGCCATCTTGATTGGTGGCGGTTTCACGAATGATGCATTCAATGTGATCTCCGTCCGCAATTGCAGCACTAAGAGTTTTAAGGACAACAGATGCCACACCTTCACCACGAGCATAGCCGTTGGCGCCTTCATCCCACATGCGACTGCGGCCATCAGGGGAAAGCATTTTCAATTTGCTTTCTATGATAAAATTTTCGGGTCCTAAGATTAAGTTCGAACCGCATGCGACCGCCATGCGGCTTTCGCCACTTCGGAGAGACTGTACAGCCATGTGAATTGCGATGAGACTCGATGAGCACGCCGTGTCGATTGATATGGATGGACCACGCCAATTAAAGAAATAAGACACCCTGTTTGAGAGAATGCTTCGTCCAGTGCCCGTGGCGTAATATGTGGGAGTTTGGTCCATATCGCGAAGTGTCATTGTTCCGTAGTCACCCACCATTACGCCGACATAGACACCGGTGTCACTTCCACGCAGCTCATACATATCCATGCCAGCTGATTCCAGTCCTTCATAGACGACTTCCATGAGCAGTCGCTGTTGGGGATCGATAGCCTTAGCCTCAACGGGTTTTATGCCAAAAAATTCGGTATCAAAGCCACCAACGTCTTCGTCCAAAAGATACGCATGCGTAACATTGCTGTGCCCGTGGTGAGATGAATTCGGATGATAAAAGCTCTTGATGTTGAATCGATCCGTGACTTCGCGGCGAAGGTCTCTAGGTTCTTTCAGAACGTCCCACAGCTTGGATGGTGAGCTGGCTTGACCGGCGAAGCGACATGCGCTGCCTACAATGGCAATCGGTTCATTCTTTCCAGATGTCATGCTGAGAGAATGTGTAGGGTATATCGAACGAGCAAACCAGAGAATATTAGGACTGGAAAGTCAGCATTCATTCTTGCTGGGAGGAGTATTAGTGGAATACCTTTTGTTTGGCCGTTGAAGGCTTGATTTGTGTTATTGTCCCGAATTCTAGGAAGGATGATGGTTGATAGAACACTGTAGACCGTGTTTAAATCACAGTGCTTCAGTTATTCGACGTTCTAAACACAATAATATAATTCATCAATGCGTTGTCGTGTCGCCTTAGAAAACTTAGAGGACAATATCTAGGTTTCGGCAGTGCTGATAGCACAGTTCAGAAAACAGTTAGCCACTATACTCTAAATAAAGGTGGTCCGATTGTATACAGAGCGAACTGTGCCGAATACAAACACCCGTTAACTTATCATCAATAAGATTTGCCTAAAGGATAGTTGATGTGAATCGGAGAGTTCTTGTGATATTCGAAACGGCCCACATCCGAAGGTCAAATCGGAGCCGAAACTTTGGCGATTTTCCTTCAACGTTATGTTTCCACCTTGGTTTTAAACACTAAAAGTCTTGTTGCACTCTGTCAGTGTCTCCGAACGATACATTTACGGAGAAGGGTAGTTGTTGGCGCTATCTAAATCGTGATGTTATTGATTTCGCATTCGGGGTTCTTACTAGCGTTCAGTGATACTGGGATTCAGTTCACCGAGTGTCGAGTCATGCATATATCTGGGGCTAAAAAGCTCGGTGGACAATGTATTCCATTGACCTGAAGTAGATTATACCAGAAGCCTTGCCATGTATTTGACAAGATTTGAAAAACTATAATTTGGAAACTTTGTCTCTACTATTTGAAACAGTCGAAGACATACTAATTTTCAACGTAAGACCCGATCAGTAGTTGTAAACATGAAAACCATGACAGTAATTAATTGAAGCTTTTCGACCAAGTCCCGATCCCCGGAAAATACTAGCTATTGTTCAAGTTGATATTTTTCATTCTAATACCTGATTGCGCTTGCCACAACTGTGATCGCATAACTATGATTACATGAGTTATCGAATTTCCATGTATCTGATTTAGAAGCTGTTTGTCATATTCTCGAAATCCGTGTATCCGATGAAATATGAAGGGAAAAAACGGTCTCAGATATGAGAGGTCTGGCATTCGGTCTTCATATACTCATTGAGACATGACTTCGAAGTCATCTTGGATTGAGTTACAGATTTTTTCTAGAAAAGCGTTCTCATCCTCCAAGGGACAACCTAGAGCACCCTTTTGCCAGGTGACAGTCCAGATCAAACTACCATCTTTCACACTGGCAATGCAAAACGTGAGCGGTGCACTAGGAACAGCAGCTGAAGTAGCCATCAAAAATTTGGTAATCTTGCAATTGCCGTTTCCAACCGCACCGTCAAAAGCGCTGATATTGCTCAAGGCAAAGGAAGCGTCACGCTGTCCCCCCAACTTTTGTGTCATGGAAGCGGCATGGTCCGGAACAAATCTAATCATGCCAATCATTTGGTCGTTCAACCTCGATCTACATTCTGCTAGCTTTTCAGACAGGGTTTCGGCATCGATCCAAGTCTCATCGGAGATGGTCCCAGAGGGATCTATACGTGGATGCGAGTACGACAATCCCGAAACGCAATTGCCCCAAATGAATGGAGTATCATTGGCCATTCTCATGTCAACGGCGGTCTGCGACGCAAAGTTTGTGAATTGATCGCTTGGTAGAGCTTTGCTTAACGCCTTGACCACAAGTTTGTGTAACAAGCCCGTAAGTTTGGTGCCATGAGCTCGGGAGACAACCAGGGCTTGTCTTAGTTGGGTAGGCCCAATGTCGATAATTTTCACTCCCGTACGCAATCCATCTGGACCCAGAAAAACTGGGGTTCCAGTCCAAGTGTTCTCATTAACCACTCCCATAGTCGGCAAGGACTTCATGAAGTCCGAAGAAATGGGGAATCTCTCAGGAGTATCGAAGGCTTCGGGGAGTGGCGCGTCAGGGACTGTAACAATTGGATTGTTGTCATGGTTGCCTACGGGCTGCTGTAGAGCCTCCAGAAATTTGCTGTGAAAGATGCAACCCGACACACCATCCGCTACCGAATGAGAAGACACATATGCGATAAAGCAGCGCGGGTTGCTCGTGGCTAAAAACGGGAGTACAACTATTCTCCACGGTGGAAGTGATGGATCAGTGAATCTTTGGTCGACTATGAATGGTAAAGTTTTCTCGATGGCTGCTGTTTCGCCATCCTTGTCCACGGCTTGCTCGTCGAGGATCTGAATATGATTATCGAGATTTAGACTTGGCACAAGCTCCCAAAAAGGCTCTTTAAGGTCTTTGCCTTTCATTATCATTGCCATTTGAGGAAACTGTGCAATGCAGCTTTTCAAAGCAGGCATGAATGATGTAGCCGAGCTGAGTTGAAACCCGCCATCTGCAAACTCGTAGACGGCTCCAACACTTCCCGTGTGAAAGTAGCCAAGGTCCTCTCTGATAGCAAGACGCTTTTCATAGGGACCTACATCATGTTAGTATTTATTCCATTCTGCTCGGAGGAGGCCATAGCACATACTTGCGAGTCTTTGGGGAGCCATTTTTGTGGTGGATTGAATTCACTGAGTAGGAAATATGAACTAATGCGTTAGAAGTTTGATAATGTCAGATCAGAGGGACAATATGTTGTATGTTATCAGCATTTAGTGCTCTCAACAGGTTCATGATGAAGTAGCAATGCAGGGTTTGGCCAGTCACGTGAAGCGTTAATATTATGTACGTTAGGCGAATGTCAGAGACACCGAGAGCACCGAATCAGCATGGCTAGCAAGACAATACAGGAAGCTACCGATCCAATCAGCTGCTTAGTCCCTCCGAAATGATTTGCATCAATTGTATCAGCTTTGAAAACGGCCCCGATAATTTCGGTAGTACTATTTTCACGGCCCTCCGCCCTTTACCCGATCTGGTAACTCCTACCGACCGAAGCAACCATGTACATTGGATAGCGAAAGTCGTTTGATCTAGGACCATGAGAAAACGGGCCTCTTACAATGGGCTTTGAATCCGAAATTCGATATGGACGGAGAAGTTAAGGTTTACCAGGTCCATCACCATCCGTGTTTCTAATTCCCATCGGACCTGCTCATCCGAGTTTGCTCGACTTACAGCAATGCTACAGAATTGACTCCCAACTAAATTCCGTTCACCCAGGTACCTTTTGCATGTACGTATGTAGTATTGATCTAGATACACAACAGCCAATCATCGCGGAAAGCTCCTCTTCCATGTTCAATGCACTCAGTCTCTATCCCATCGAAGTAAAATACTGCCAATCCGACTAAGTACTGTCATCCTTTCTATCTGAAAATTTCAGCTCACCGCGCTGTACCAATTTATTCTTCTAGCCATGGATCCTGCAAACATGGTAGAGCCAATTGCTATCATTGGTATGGCGAGTCGATTTGCTGGAGATGCATCTGATATAGAGAAATTATGGGAACTCATGTTGGAGGGCCGGCCATCGCCTACGGCGTTCCTAGACAACAAGCATTATCATCCAGATCAGTCTCGTCAAGGAGCGGTATGATTATCCTCTCTATTTGATACAACAGCGGTCAATTAAAACATTGTCATAGATTCACGCCAAGGCAGCTTACTTTATGAAAGATGATACAACAGCATTTGATAGCGCTTTCTTTGGCATGACCAAGAAGGAAGTACTCTCTATGGATCCACAGCAACGACTGCTGCTGGAATCGACATATCACGCTCTTGAAAATTGTAAGTCTGATTGTTCTTGACAGGGAAATTGACTTATCCTAAACCAATTTGAATCTTGATTAGCTGGAATTTCATTGGAACAAGCAATTGGGACTAATACGTCCGTATTTGTTGGTCAATGCGGAGAGGACTTTGGCGCCATCTGCAACTCTGATATGGAAGTGGCACCTACTTACAAAGAGACTGGAGTTGAAAGATCCATTCGTGCGAATCGGATAAGCTGGTTCTACGACTTCAAAGGCGCGAGCTATGTTGTTGACACTGCATGTTCTAGTAGCCTCGTGGCTCTGTATACAGCTTGTCAAGATCTTCATTTGCATGATTCCGGAATGGTAAGTCAATTCTAGGTCGATGCTCTAAAATGATACTGGTCAGAATATTAAAGTACGAATGGCAAACAGGCTGTAGTGAGCGGGATTCAGACAATTGATCATCCATCTCAATTCATGGGCCTGGACAAACTCGGTGCCATTGGCTCGGATGGATATTGTTACGCTTTTGACTCCAGAGCCAACGGATATGCCCGCGGCGAAGGCGTAGGGACCGTGATTATCAAACGGCTCTCAGATGCAATCCGGGACGGTAACACTATCAGAGCCGTCATCAGGTCAGCTGGGGCCAGCTCCAACGGAAGAACGCCTGGCATTTTCAATCCCTCAGCTGAGGCACAAACAGCGTTAATTAAGACAACCTATCAGAAGGCAGGGTTGGATCCAGGTCTCACGACATTTGTTGAAGCTCATGGCACTGGAACAAAGGCCGGCGACGCAACTGAGGTCAAGGCGCTGTCCGCCGCTTTCGATACTGAAAAAAGAAATACGCCGCTTATCGTGGGTGCAGTAAAGACGTTACTAGGCCATACTGAAGCCGCAGCCGGGATTCTAAGTGTGATCAAAGTTGTAAGAACTCTGGAAACAGGAATGATACCTCGAAATCATAATTTTCTCAAAGTCAATCCAGAAATCGATATGGAAAAGCTGAACATTCATTTTCCGCTCGAAACAATGAAATGGCCGCGAGATGGAGTCCGAAGGGCTTCAATTAATTCTTTCGGTTTCGGCGGCGCTAACGCACATGCCGTTATTGACGATACTTTATCTTATTTGTCCCAACACGATCTTCAGGGATACCATAATACGGTCGCTTATAATGATATTTACACTCAGAACAGTCCACATGTCAATGGCTTCAACGGCACTTCGAGCGATCATGCCCATAACTATCAGAATGGCGATTTTAATGACTGCCACCTTGCGAATCAGAATGGCACTAGTTATACAAATGGCAATTACAATCTGAACGGGGCGATTAGGGACAATGTCAAAACAAAGCATGAAGTCAGAAAGCGCGTTTTTGTGTTTTCTGCATTTGATAAGAGGGGTCTTGCGCGAACGTCTGAAAACTATCAAGCGTGGCTTCAAGCAGCTTTGCATCGCGAGGACCAAGATTCTGGATTTCTCGAACGTCTTGCTTACACATTGTCTCATCACCGCTCTACGTTCAATTGGCGAAGCTATATTACCGCTAACAGCCTTCAAGAACTTACAGACAACATATCAACTTTGCCTGCATTGACCACAAAGAATCACAGCCCAAATCTGGCATTCGTCTTCACCGGACAAGGTGCCCAATGGGATGGTATGATCGGAGCACTTAGTCAATTCAAGACATATCGGAAGAGTATAGAGGACGCTGCTGCGTACTTCACTGAACTTGGTTCTCCGTGGAATTTGACTGGTTAGTACCGCCATGCTTTGACTCCTTTACGTCGATTAATCGGTTTCATAGAGCTGTTGGACCATCGAGTCACATTAGACCGAGATGACTTGGCTCTCAATCTTCCCCTGGTCACTGTTCTTCAGGTTGCAGTCGTCGACCTGCTTCATAGCTGGGGCGTTAAGCCCCGTTGTGTTGTAGGTCATTCCTCAGGGGAGGTCGCCGCTGCTTATGCCTCTGGTAAATTGGGAAGAAAAGCGGCCTGGAAGGCAGCCTACTTCCGAGGCGTGGTAGCCGCTAAATTGTCTGGTCAAGGTGGTGGAATGTTAGCAGTGGCTCTTTCTCCGGAGAAGGCCAAAGACTATATACGAGACTATGCAGCTGCAGGCAAATTGACGATTGCATGCTACAATTCACCATCAAACCAGACAATCTCCGGAGATGTTGATGCCATTGATGCCCTAAAGGCCACCTTGGACAGTGCAAAGATTTTTGCTCGCAAGCTCAACGTATCAAATGCCTATCACTCTTCCCACATGACTGTTGGTGCAGAGGAGTACACCAGTCTACTGGGTCATCTTCATACGGACGACAAATTAGTAGGCTGGTCTGATGTTGAAATGATCTCCTCAGTCACGTGTCTACCTCTTGCTTCCACGCAATTGGAGCAACCATCCTACTGGACCAATAACTTGGTCTCTCCTGTTCAGTTTACATCCGCAATCATGAAAATGTGTAACGATAGTGGTATCGCTTTTGATGACTTGCTCGAGGTCGGTCCTCATTCTACTTTGCAAAGTGCCGTCAACGAGACGCTTCAGGATACTTTGTCATCAGAGAGCTCCTATCATGCAACAGTAGAACGGAGGAACCCAAGCGCAACACCCATTTTAGACACGATCGGTAAATTGTGGTGCATGGGGTATCCTATCAATCTGGATGCAGTGAATGACCATTACTCAAGCTCAGCAAATATGTTGAATGACCTACCTCCCTACCGATTCAACCACGAGTCAAGCTTTCTACTTGAGAGTCGTCTGAGCTCAAATTATCGCTTCCGTGAGTATCCTCGTATGGACCTCATAGGTGGTCCAGTTTCGGATTGGGACTTTGATCATCCTAAATGGAGACAGTTTTTCCGCGTCAAGGAGATTCCCTGGATTACAGAACACAAAATCACCGGACAGATTATCATGGCCGGTGCTGGGTGGGTGATCATGGCAATCGAAGGTGCGAGGCAACTTGCGGACCCAGCTCTGAAAGTGACAGGATTCCGTCTACGAGAAGTTGCGCTCAAATCAACCTTGATCATTCCAGAAACAGATGAAGGCGTCGAAGTAATGATGAGTATGCAATGGATGCCCGATAGCAGTGAGACTGTTTCCAAGATCTGGAGGGAATTTACTATCACTTCACACGATCAAGAATCCAATACCTGGCGTGTACATGCCAAAGGTCTAGTTTCTATCGAGTACGAGCAGTCCAACACAAGTATTGACAAAAACGACAAGCTTTTAACCGAGGAATCGGCAGCTCGGAAACTTATGGCCGAAGTGGCAGAGAATTGCAAGACTTCTATAGACTCGGAATGGATGTATGGAAGGTTTAGACCAGCCGGATTTGACTTCAAAACACGATACAAGAATCTGAGCCAAATCTCCATGAGCAAAGGACCTGATTGCTATGATGTTCTTGGGACGGTTCGAAATCCAGAACTAGCTTCCGTGACCGCCGCAGGTCATGTTTATCCTCACCTATATCATACTGTTGCCCTAGATTCGGTGATACACATGGGTTTGCCGACAATACTGGCTCGAATTCAAAATGGAAGTGTGCCATCTCCCACTATTCCAGGGTGGTTTGACGAAGTATGGGTTTCTTCCTCGATCAGTAGCCGTCCAGGCGACGCGCTTAATCTGTGCATGCATCAGTACAATGACTTTTGGCATGGCCTAAGGAATGACATCGTTGGTTTTGATGAGGAAAGCGGTGAACGAAGGCTGCACATAAAAGGCCTGAAATATCACACCGTGCCCGGTAATAGACTGGTTTCGGCACTAGAGCCCTGTCATAAAATTACCTGGGAACCAGCATTGAACCTCACAAGCACGGAATGTGATTCATGGATTGCCAACAGTCAAAATACCTCAATCGATCAGAAGATGCTCATCGTCCAGACCTTGGGGACAAAACAGTCTGTCATTTGTCAATTGCTCACTAATCTATTCTCCGAGGGTGGAAATTATGACAGCTCTATCGTGATTTCATTAGACAAGATTAAGGATTTCGAACTATCAAATGTGACCTGTCTTGTCTTATCAGGTGGAGAGGATTTGTCGTTGATTGAACCCAATCACGAGACATTTGAAGGTCTGAAGCACCTCATTACAAATGCTCCACGCATTTTCTGGATTGCAACAGATTCAACTGACCCACAATGGGCTGTTGCTAGCGGATTACTCAGAACAGCAAGATGGGAGAAAGGTGGAGCTGACACCGACTTCTCTCTGATGAGCATTGTCCGTTCGGGTAGTGATGAGATGGACAGTAGGCGTGCAGAACAGGCATATCGATACCATTTCTTCAGTGGTAAAGCTGCTCCAAATGCCGAGTATGAACTCCGTGGTGACACGATCTGGTCAAGCCTGCTTTCCGAGTTCGATGAAGTCAATGCGTTCCGCCAAAATCACACTTTCCCAGGTAGTCAAATCAACCTTGCTCCGTTCAGAAGCGATAAGCAGCGTTCTTTGAGACTTAAAGCTCAAACTGTCGGGAGAATAGAGACACTTCATTTTGTTGATGACTTGGACGCCATTATGCCTCTTGCTGCAGATGAGGTTGAAATAAAAGTCGCTGCTGTCGGATTGAATTTCCGGGACGTCGTCGTTAGTCTTGGGGAACAGAACGAAGATGTCTACGGTATTGAAGGCGCGGGGTGGGTCACTCAAGTGGGAACTAGTGTGACTGGACTCAATGTAGGTGATCGAGTTGCTGGCGTATGGGCCCGAGAAAGGGGCTACATGCGATCATCTTGCAAGATGCCTTCCGCTCTAGTGACGAAGATTCCTGACAGCATGTCGTTTGAGTCGGCAGCTGCCTTTCCATTGAACTTCATGACAGCTATTTACTCCCTGCGTGATTTAGCATGTCTCTCGGCCGGTGAGAAGGTTCTCATTCATACTGGAGCCGGAGGCACTGGTCAGGCTGCTATTCAATATGCCCAAATGGTTGGCGCTGAGATCTTCACCACCGTATCAAGCGACGAAAAGAAGCGACATCTAATTGAAACATATGGTATAGCAGCAAATCATGTTTTTTCAAGTAGAACATTGGATTTTGATACCTTGATCATGGAGGCTACCGGCGGCGCAGGAGTCGATGTGGTTCTGAATTCCTTAGCTGGGGAAGCGTTACGAAGATCATTAGATTGTGTTGCGCCCCTCGGCAGATTCGTCGAGCTCGGTAAGAAGGATGTCTATTCAAATGGCCGCTTACAGTTGAAAAATTTCAAGAAGAGTGTCTCTTTCTTTGCCGTCGATATGTTGACACTGTACAAACATCGCGAGGAGTATTCCGGCAAGCTATTGAAGGAGACCATTGACTTGATCAACAAGGGAACGATGAAATTGCCTCCCATGGAAGTTTACAGCTTCACCAATATGCTACCCGCATTTCGCAAATTACAGACGGGGAATTTGATGGGCAAAATTGTTCTTAATGTCTCAGATGATGAGATGGTCCCGGTAGGTGGACTTGCACATCCTGACACCTTCCAGAGCTAGACTGACTATGAGAATAGATCCTAGCAAGAGCACCCGAGCCATTTTCATTAGATCGTAATGTTTCTTACATCATCTCCGGCGGTCTACGTGGAGTTGGGAAGGTCATTGCTCAATGGATGGTCTCACACGGAGCCAGAAACCTCATTCTTCTCTCTAGATCTGGTCCACAGTCCTCTGAGACACAAGCTTTCATACAGCAGCTTAAGCAAAAGGGTTGCAATATAATCGCTAAGGCATGCGATATCGCAGATGAAAATGATCTGCGTCAGCTCTTAGACTCGTGTAAGGACATGCCACCAATTCGTGGGTGCATTCAAAGCGCGATGGTTTTGAGAGTACGTTTTCTTCAACTTTAATCTCTCCGAAATAAGTATCAAGAGCTAATGTTTGCGTTTCTAGGATAAATCTCTCTTGAACATGACCCATGAAGATTGGATAGCAGCAATCCGGCCCAAGGTGAACGGTTCTTGGAATTTACACAAGCTACTACCGAAAGATCTTGCCTTTTTCGTAATGCTATCGTCCATCACAGGTGTCGTCGGGAACCACGGTCAAGCTAATTATGCGGCTGGCAATACCTTTCAAGATCAGCTTGCGCGCTACCGTGTATCCCAGGGCCTCCGAGCAACAAGCCTCGACCTAAGTGCCATCTCTGGTGTAGGCTGGATTGCCGAGCATTCCAATATTGACACGCTGCTGAGAGGAGCTGCTGTTCAGCGACTTGAAGCCGAGGATATCTTCACCGTCTTACAGTATGTTTGTAACTGCAGCAATGTATCTACATCTACAAACGGTATACAAACTACATGTAAGGAAGATGACCGCACCAAGATGGATCAGAGTCAAATCATCGTGGGTATGGACACTGCAGCGGCGATCCGTCGCAAAGGTGCAGCTAAGCCACCTTATCTGGACCATCCACTTTTTTCAACAATCTTGGCCGAATATACCGCAGCTGGTGAAATGAGCTCGGATGATCGAGAACAAGGAGCCAATCTCGCGACTAAACTTGGAGCATGTGACTCGATCACGGCTGCCAGAGGACTGATCATCGATGCAATCAAAGAGAAGCTCTCGGAGTTGATCTCAACGCCTGCGGAAGACATAAATGATAGAAAAACCTTTAGCAGCTATGGTGTCGACTCATTGGTGGCCGTCGAATTTCGCTCGTGGTTGGGTGCAGAAATCGCTTCTGATATTGCAGTGTTGGAGATCATTGGTTCCAGGAGTATTAGGACCATCGCTGAGAAGGTCGCTAAAACAAGCACTTTTGTCAAGTTGCAGGAAGCCATAGATGGTTGATTCTACGTGGACTGAGTATTTAACCAAGCACTTAATACATTGATATTTGCCACGTCGAACAACAATTCTGGCTAGCAGAGCAACTTTTCCTTTCCTCTCAGTAAAAGTGATTCATCTTTTCAGTTCGCGTACATCGAAAATATGAACCTCAGGAATGAGAACCTCCGTGAAATGTGGAAGAAGTCAGTATTGAAATCCCCGTACGGGTCGATCATACACAAATATTTCCCGTATCTCGATACGTCATGTCTCGACTTGTAAATTGCTGGAGTTCCGGACCTACTGTATACACTTTGTTCTTGAACATGTTCGTTTGAACACGTTAATACTCTCAAGACTACAACTATTAAGAGTCTCTATCTTCTATACTTTCAAGCAAGACTATAATTAAATATGCAACGAATGATATGTCGAAGCATAAAGGCGCCACAGTATTCTAAAGTGTGTCCTATGCCATCACACGTCCGACTAGAGCTGGAGAATTATAGGATATGATCAATCACCATGTATGAGCTAATGGACTGGTAGTAATACTAATTTCATTTCAGTGTCATCAAGAAAGGGCTACCATATGGCATACAGCTAGTGCAATATCACATTCTTTGCCCAGTAATGGCTGACAGCGCCTTCACCTCTAATTTGTGATTACAAGCACAAGGATACCGGTAGTATCTAAGCTACATAGAAACGCCCAGCCCAATTTGACCCGGTCTTCAAGAGCCTCCGAGGCATCGGATTTAAGAACAGCCAACCCTTGAGAGTCAGCCGCTCTTTAAATACACGTCATAGCTTACAAGAGTACCGGATGATGCATGAATTCCGATATTACTGGCAATTTAAGGGAGGCCAAAAGGACGTACCCTATACTTTTGTATAGCTGTTGCATATGCGTGCATGTTTTAGAGCGTTTTCGTGATACACGCAAACTGTTTTTCGTAGCTATAAGGCTCGTGTTGATATACATACCTCCATTCGCCTGGGCAATTTCGTCCACATCAATGGGTCCAGATAAGACATGGCACAACCCAACCTGAACTAATCAGGAAGGACCTGCGTTGTGCACTTTAAATCCAGATTTTTCCAAACCGTGCTACAAGCGGTTCCTAATTGACTGGACTACCGGAGTTTTATCAAGAGCTCCACTTTTTCCTATTTAGTAATTTTCCAATGATTAAGTAGAAATAGATTCTTCAGATCTCTTCATCGATATATGTTTACTTTGCCTAAAACTAGATGTTTCTAGGGTGTAGTGGCCAAGCTAGTCCCGTTGGGGATTTTAATGCGGACCTTGCCGCTCAGAGCATAAAATCTAGTCTCTATGTAAAGCCGTCACTTATAAGAACTTACTGAGCAGCGTATATCCGCTTGTACGTGCTCGCTCGTACCTAGGTACGGATCACTGGTTATTCCGCTCCGAACCTCGCACACGAGCTTATCCAGCCTCAGCTACCTGTCCTTAGATTTCTAGCTCTTTAGGCGTCACGATTCACGGGCCCCGGCTCGCACCTACTGCTTCCTCGTACCTAATCTAGCAACCTCCTATTTACTCTCTAAACGCCAAGCGCCACACAATATACATAATTACTCTACAAGTACAAAGTGAATCGTGATTCTAACTGGGTAAATCAATTAACTATGGTTGATTTGATACATATGTATGAAATCTAGGGTCAATCGTGCGAAAATATATATATTTATTGTTACTGATAATCTGAACGTAAAATGCGGTCTGTAAGATGTGGATATATGATCAAAACCGACATTCAGAGTAGGAACTGGCTGATAGAGCCACACTGCTAATTCCTTTACGATTGACCCCGGATTCTGTATACGAATCAAATCGACCTCATTTAATCGATGTAGCCCATTAGAAATCACGATTTACCCAATATCCGTGGAGTGATTGTATTCGTTATACGGTACTTGGCGCTCCGGAGACCCGGATTGCGACTTCGTATTGTCGGAAAATAAGCTAAAAATGTCACGTGGGCTGATCAGATCAGTGTACTCCGTATCATACCGTAATTGTATTCTCAGCCGCCCAATGCGGCTAGCTTCCATGGACCATTAATTAACTGTGATCCGCCGCGGTTTCCAGGTGTACATTTCATACGCTGATTGGTGGATTGCTAGCCGCGCGGGACAGTAATTAAAGGCCTAGACCTGCACTGACCGCCGCTAATACGTGTCTAGCTATTCAGGTACAGACGATAGAAAATATACGAGCAAGCAAGTTCCAGGAGATTAAGAAATCTAGACAACCAGATCCTACTATATAAATTGTCGTTTTCACTCGGTCCCGGTATCCCAAGCAGATATTGGCAGGAGGCTGGTCCAGGATCCTACAAGGGTGAGATGGATCAATAGAGTAGAATATCTTTCTATTTAATAACTGATCCCTAAGATTATCTAATACCTAGAAATGACCTGCCAGACTTGTAGACACCCAGAGCCTTGCATCCAAGATCAACATATGCCCCGGAACAATATATCGCGGAAGCACAGTGAGGTGATCAGTGATATGCTAAGCATGCGAGTAGTGAGATCTATCGTTGCCATGAATCCGAGTACTCAACCTCAGTTGCATCTTATCTCGCGTGGATTATAGCAACAGTCTGTCTCGTCTAAGCGTCTGACGTAGTAGCTCGTATTCTTTCCAGGTACTGTTCATGCACGATAAGAGGGCGCGACTACTACCAATACAACTCCATCGGAAACACATCCAACGGTTCGCACCCATCCTCAGTCAGTCGGACTATGCGTTCGGTCCGAAGACCTCCCACCCCGGGCACCGTGATGGTTGCCTTCAATGTGAATACCATATTCTCGCGAAGTATTGTTGTGTTGCCTGGTCCAATCCACGGTTGTTCCTCTTCTGGATCCATCCCCGTTCCATGGCCTGTCCCATGGCCGCGTGCTTCGCTGGAATACTGTTCGTATCCAGACACAAGTAACGCTTGCTGAATTGTCGTATTAAGGTCTGAAGCAGTAATGCCCGGCCGAGCAGCTGCAAGACCGGCCTCGACCGCCGCCGCTGCAGCTTTGACGATAGCAATCTTTTCGGCGCTTGCGTTGCCGTACGTGAAGCCTCTTCCGCCGTCGGCGACATAGCCGCGATAACGGGCGCCGATATCTGTCATGACGAGGTCGCCAGATTGCACGACGCGGTCTGTAGGGCGGGCTAGGTTGAAGGCTGACCGTGGCCCGGCTTGAACCATCGAGTCGTAGCCGGTGCGTTCTGCTCCTCCTGCTAGCATGGCGCGGTCGGCAATAAGAGCTAGTTCTCGCTCTGTGTGAGGATTTCCGTCCGCCAGAGTGTCACGGATAGCCACCATGGCCATGTCGGTAAATGCGGACGCCTTGCGAATCAGGGCTACCTCGCGCTCACTCTTGATTGCCTTAATCTCGGCAAGAACCTGTGTCTCCTTCAGAATGAGCTTGCCGATTGATTCTCTCACTCTGCGACTGAGATCTTCTGGGAAGTAGAATGCGCCCGCTAGTCCCAGTGTGCCCGTGTGAATACGAGCGGCGAAAGCTTCGAGTCGTGGCTTCATCTCGTCGAAGCTGGAGACCGGGAAAGAGGTGACTTCGGTTGCATAGTCGACACATTGCTTCGATACGAATAGAACTGGCTGTTCTTCATCTACACCGAGAAAGAAGACCGCGTTCGCGATATCCGATACACCATCCAGAGGTCGAAATTCGGTGAAGTAGCAGATGTTGGCGCCGCGCCAGCAGTCTCCAAACGAGATGAGACCGACAAGACCGGCTGATCGAAGGCCATTTCGCACATTCTCTATTCGTTCTTGATATTCCGAGGGCGGGATGGACTCGTTAGACAGCACGTGCGTGCTTGTGCCGTTAGTGTTTTGTGTTCCGATCATAGTTACAATTGTCGCAATGCAGTGACTCGGGGAGATATAACTAGGACTATCGGTGGGACGAGGTCAATTCTTATTATAATACTCGAGCCTCGACGAAGACATTCGTGAGGGGTTGAGGGGAACTAAGTGTTCTTTCACCTCCGAACTGGAGTCGCTCAATGTCACCGACGCAAGGCTTGACACATTTTCGGTGCATGTTGTCGATAAAATCAAACAATCGTGGTGCAATCTTCTTCGGTTGAAGCCAAAAAAGGAAGACCGAAAGGGGAGAATAGAGCTACCCCTCATTTGCGTACAGATGCCGATGCTTTACATTCTTCAACCCTTCGCCGAATATTTCCTAATATGGTGTGTGGCATTCAAAGTTGTCGAGAGCTTTGGCGCAATCGAGGCTCTTGGATTTTCAGGTACGGCGTCTACAATGATTCAGGCAAATCAGCTGATCAAGAAGCATTTGAGGATTGAGACGGACTTGTTCAGTGATAACTTTCCAGACTATTCGAGCACTTCGGGGCGCATGACCGAATTGCTCTAATGCCAGGTTAATCAACATGATCTAGTCATCCACAACTTGCTAGAAAATTAAGTTGACACAATGAATTTGCACGAGTTCCATATTCATCCGTGATCTTTACGTGGGATTTTCAAATTGTAATATGATGTGTTGTTCTAGCCCTGAGTGGCTGGGTTGGACTATCAGATAATGTCGTATCAGCCTACGTTTAGAAACACACTTGCAGTACAATCAATGTATCCACAATGGATGAGCATTATTCACGTCATAATGGAGTCTATTTGTTATGTACCGCATTCTCATCAATCACAATCACCCCTTTTCCCTGATATTCCTCATGTCGAAGCATGTCAACGACCTTTGGAATCTCCTGGATGCCGTGAAAAACACTGGATTTCACTTGAATGTCATGCTTGACAACTACGTCCAACATCTCCTCAGCTTCCTTGGGAGAGCAGAGGAACGATCCCTGGATCCGAATATCGCGAAAGATCAGTTCCTGGAAAGGAATGCAGACATCATGTCCCTAAGGGAAAATAAATAGATCAGCTAGGCCCAAGCCCGTCCAGCAAAAGGTATCACGCGGTCTAGAATGCTTACCACCGGAACATAAATCATTGTTCCATGCCTTCTAGTCATGCCACAACCCGTTGCGACAGCTGCTTTGGCATCACTTGTTGTGATGGTAGCATCTACGCCTTTCCCACCAGTTGCTGCGAAAACGCGACGCAAAACTTCCTCTTTGCTCATCCTGGCATCAAGAACAAGATCTGCTCCAACTTCCCGTGAAAGCGCCAAACCACTCTCTCTAGCGTCAGTTCCGATCACTTTCAGTCCCCTGGCCTTGGCGAATTGGATCCCCAAATGGCCCAATCCACCACCGGAGCCAACAATACCAAGCCACTGGCCTGCTTTGAGCTGCGTCTGCAGGATCGCCCTCCAGATGGTAATGCCAGCGCAAGCAAGCGGAGCAGCTGTAAGAAACGACATGTCGTCAGGAATCCGACAGGCTTGTTTCGCATCGACGGCAAGGTATTCTTGGAACGCGCCGTTCCGTTCCGTACTCATCATAGGGCCCTGATGCTCGCAGTAGTGTTGATAATTCTCCGGTCCCTTGCAGTCGTCGCATTCGCCGCAGCGGTCGAAAGTCTGTCCCGCCATTATCCGATCACCGATGTCGAAACGAGTTACGGCATCACCTTTGGCGACTACGACGCCAGTGCCTTCATGGGACGCCGTCACAGGAAGAGCGCAATCAAGCGCACCATTTTGGTACTCTAGGTCAGAATGGCAGAGTGAAGAAACTGCAACTTTGAGGAGAAGTTCATGAGGAGCGAGGTTCTGAGGCGTTGTGATTCTTCGGATTTGATGTGGTTTGTTGTATTCAAGGATCTGGCATGCAAGCATTGAGTCAGGAAGACCCCGGATCGTCGCATGACCTCTGACACCGATATTTCGAGAGATGCAAGATAGAATATCTGTTGCTGGTTTCTTCACAGCTCGGACTGTACTGAACATCTTGTTTTCTGAGGTATAAAACGACCTACGTTGGCGTCAGTAAGGACGATCCGCGGTGCTACAGTGTAAAGAATAAGTAGATAGACATCATGAAGCACTTGTGCGCAATCGGATATGACACCGGTTCTCTGTCTCTAGAACCTGGAGCGTACGGCCTAACCCCCGCAAATGACATTATAATGGGCCTACCATGGACTCTAGGTTAGAAACATCCTTAGACATATTGAATTGATGACCCCGTGAAAATCCAAATCGCCGTAACGTGACTGTTATTTTCTATTGGTCGACTGTGACACATCAGATATCAAAAGGGAATAATTAAGCGATTGTAAAGTCGGCGATCATAACCCTAAGGATCGAAGAATTGCACCAGACATACATTAGGTAATGGGAAAACACCCTTTCCCAAAAAGGATACAAAAAAAGCGCATGGCTTCTACATGCATTCCCTCTGATATCAGACAGAGTCTCGTTTCTTCGGCAGAAATATCCCAAAGTGTCGAAGAATATACGAATCAAGCCAGCATCAGCTGGATTACCGCGATCTCATGTCGTCCCGCTTTTCCTGTTCCAGAGATGAGCTTTGACCCACATGGAATTATGTGTTGTTCATCTATTGCCCAGACTCTTGATGCTGCAATGACTGCTAGGCAGATTTGATGGGCATTGTAACAATGAACCTAATGCTGAATCAGAGTGCATTTACCATCGGGGACCCCAGAAAGGCGCCCTCTCAAAATGAGTTGGTCGAGCTAGGCAATGACTATTGGGTTTATAGGGCTAGTTGTCTCAATATAACAGGTGCAACCTGTCGAAGGTCTGCGAGTAAAGTCAACTCCATAGAGACAAAAATTCATTCTCTTTATTCATCCTGTCGAACATTGTCTTTTCTCGCACTCATTTCGGGTGTCCCGTGAAAAATGAACGGAACGGCTCTTCCTCTCGGGTTGTGGGAACTTGGTATCGTCGCCCTGGTTGGCGCCGTTTTCATATGGCCTGTCTCTAGCTACTTTCGGGATCCCAAGAAGCTGCGCCGCTTCCCAGCACCCGGCATCGCTGGGTTTACGAACCTCTGGATGATGTATCACGCATATAATTTCCGACGACCGATGGCTACACATGAAGCACACCGACGTCTAGGCAAAATCGCAAGGGTTGGCCCCAACCATGTGTCATTCATCGGCAGGCAGGCGCTGAAAGACATCTATGGCCACGGAACACCCGCCCAGAAGGACAAATTCTACATCTCCTTCACCGGCACTCACGAAAGTAGCTTGGATGTTACGGACCGCCAGGCTCATGGCGAGAAACGCAAACGCCTTGCGGCTGCGTTCTCGCAGAAGCGCATTGCTGACATGGAACATCTGGTAGTCGACGACGTGCAAAATCTTCTTAGTCGTTTCGACAAAGCAGCCGCCACCCAGGAGCTAATCAACGTGCGTTGGTACATCAATATGCTCCTTTTTGATTTGACCGGGCATCTGGTATTCAGTCAAAGTCTGGGTTGTGTGGAGCGTGGCGATGACATGATGGTCGCCCAGAAGCTTGATGGAACCGTATATAAGACTAAACCAGCCAATGCTCTCCGTAACTCGCTGCGGATTGGTTCGACGATGGGGTGGATGCCATCCTGCTTCGGCTTGCTCAAACGTCTGACTTGGTGGCATCCTGGCTGGAAAGGTGGAGCAGACTTCACGTCCATTGTTCTGCACATGGTCCGTACCAGGCTCGAAATGGAGAAAAATGGGGTTGAGCTGAACGATTTCTTTCATTCCCTGGTCTGGAACAAGGACCACGAGCCGTTGGGCCTGGAGATCGGCGAGATGGTGGCCGAGTGCGGTCTGCTTTTGAATGCAGGCTCTGACACAACTACCATCGTCCTTGTCGGTACGATGTTCTTGCTCACGAAATGGCCCGCTGCTGCCAAGAAGCTGCGTGAGGAGCTCGACACAGAATTGGATGGCGAAAATGGCGTTGTAGCCTACGATAGTGTCAAGAATTTGCCTTATCTGCGCGCCTGTGTCGACGAAGCCATGCGCATGCGTCCGCCACTGCGAGGTGGCCTGCCTCGTGTCACGCCTCCCGAGGGGATGATGGTAGATAATGAATGGATCGCGGGTAACACGACGGTTTCAGTACCTACATACTCTTTGCATCATGACCCTGAGCTCTTCGAGGACCCATACATCTACAAGCCTGAACGCTGGCTTACAGACGACGCGTCTAATCTACAACAAGTCTTCGTTCCTTTCTCGGCCGGTGGTCGGGGCTGCAGTACGTCCACTCCCTCTTACTATGACGATCAAAAGTTTACTAAGAAGTATTTCTAGTTGGCCGAAATGTCTCTTATATGGAACTGTTAGTGGTGGTCGGTACGCTGATGCGTCGGTATGAGTTCGAATTTGAAAATCCCAGCTTTGAACTTGAGACTAAAGACACGGTCAACGCGCATCCTGGACCCATGATGATGCGAATTCGTCGGAGATCCACGCCTGGGTATGCTGCTGATCATAATTGAAATTCGCATGTAAATGCTTGTCCAATTACGGCCGTTGCGCGGCAGTTGGGAACAAACTGGGATTAGGGTTGTTGCAGCTCGTCCTGTCTTGAAGATAAGAGGTGTAACGAAGAACATGAAGATTTAAGGTTCTAGAATATCTCATTCTGAACGTTGCGTCTAGATCAAACGTGTCTCTGAAGTGTGTTTGTGCGTCAGCCCGCTGTGCCATGCAACTAACCATTGTCATTCATTTTCATGAAACGTTTTCGCCATATGCAAATGATAAATGATTCAATGTCCACTGATTTCCTCGCGTAAAGAATAACGAGGTCGTTTAAAACAATGTATATACAATCAAGTAATCGGACAAATCGCTCACCCCATGCCTTCAAACCGCATTTGAGTTCTCCGGACAGACATAATTACCACCCCCATTCTACCATCAACCCCTGAATTAGCGATTCTGTAGGCAAAGCGCTCTCCGTTTCAGTTCTTTTAAGCAACTGCAACAATAATTCTTGTTCTCTCCGGGGGCGGTCATGGAACCACGGTCCACAGGCAATAATCGCCGTGCGAGCAGTCAAGCGTGCCGCAACCAGAGAAGTGGCAAACGCAATGCCACACACGGCTTCAGCGTTTCGAAGTACTTCCTGTGAGATGCTTTTGCGATGGCGCTGATAACCCAAACCTATGCGAGGTATGACTGGGTTGTAAATGGCGAGAAACAGCTTTGCGATATAGTAGTACTGATTTCCTGTTACTATATTCGAGGCGGATCAGTACGATTGACTCGTTTCGATGTCTGTGCCCAGAGTTTTGTCACTTACCGTGCCAGGGATGCCCTAGGCGAATCTCCGGAAAATATTTCCCCGCGTGTTCATCGCGTTCGATGTACAGAAGGGGATCAAATGACGGGGGTCGGGTAAGGTTCCAACGCTCTGTTTTGGCCCGTGCAGCCTCCCAATTGACGTAGCTCAAACGATCGCCAAAGCAAAAACTAACAATTTCGGCCACAATCCAAGTCATGCGATTAGTCCACGTGCAGTCCGTGGTGGCACTGAATCCCAGATCGAATGATAGACGATCTTCCCATCCGCCAAGATCTACTTTGAGAGGTTTTTGGGTTAATATAGACATGTAGATGTCCTGTCGCACAAACACCCAGAATGCCGCGTGACCCAAGCCACCCCAGGTGCGGAATTCCAACTGGGCATTTGCAAAGACAGATGTTCCAGTGAGGTGGTGTTCGGACTCGGTACCCATTTGCGACTCTAACATGAGTTGCATCAATACACTAATGCAGTGATGGAATCTCAGGGAGGTTTAGCGCACCTTTGGTCTCCTCAAACGCTCGGAGGATGACTGCGGCGGCAAAGAGGGTCTCATCCGCCACCAGATATTTCTGATCCAGCATCGGGATAATCAGAGAGACACATTCGTGATGGTAATGATCGGCTACGGCCGAGTCAAAATCCGTAGTTCGGCTAAGATGGCGAGCGGAGAAGGCCATTAGAGCATTGAGCAGAACGGGGCAGCTAAGTGCCAATTCTGGCACGTCGACAGCGAAGTGGCGCTGTATGTCGGTGATATCTAGCTGCAGTGAGAATGATCGTCAGCCGAACATTAGTGCGGAAGGAGTTCAATGAGGATCATCGCGTATCACAAACACCTACGAAGGCGGCTAAAGCTTCCATGTAATGATGAAATAGTAATGCCTCCTGCGGCACCTTGAAAGGCAACAACATGCGATCCTCATATAGTAGTAGACCCACTTTACGATGTAGTGCTTCGGGGCTATTGAGCATTTCCGGCGAGACATTGGGAAGAGCACCAGACTGAACTGTCACTTTAACCTGATTGCTGCCAAGTACCGGAGCGCTGGAACTAGTCTGGTGGGGGGAGGTCATATGCAGGTAATCAGGGGACGACGCGGCCGTTGTAGGAAGCTCAAGTCCTCCCAGACCTGACCCGGGGACAGAGAAGGTACCGTCTCGTCTAGGGAAGCTAACATTGTTCGCGCCAGGACTGGTAGTAGTATACTGGATCGCTGCAGGATGGGAACTGCTTACTTGCGCCGACAATGAGTGTTGAGCTACTGGAGTGGAGACTGGGGACAAAGTATCTCGGTGGGGAGGACACCCAGACAGGCTTCTCACATCAGACAGCGTGTGCTGGTGGCGATATTCAGCAGTCACGATGGGGGTTTCATCTACAAAGGAGACTGAACAAAGTGTTGTGAGTAAGCAGATCATGAAACGCCTGGCAAGGTACAATAGTGGTTCTTACGTTTTGATGGAGTCGCCAGCCATTGGTGGTTTTCGGCGAAGATATGGTCGTTGTCCGGCTCGTTCTGGAAGTTATCGGCGTCGTCGCGCGGTAATACAGCGGTTGCGCTGCGATTGTTTCTGAGCTGTGCTCTTGCAGCGACTTTTTGAGAATCCCGGAAGGTCAACAAGTCGTCTGGAATACACTCCCTGGCAGTCCGTCTGCACCGTCCACATGTTGGCTTCTCCTCATCGCATTTCAGATGACGTCGGCGACAAGTCAGGCTAAACAAAAGGACAAGAAGTGTTAGCCGGTGAAGTGTAGACGACATTACGCCGCGCCATGCGGCTCACCATCCAGTGCGTCCTCGTCTAGGCATAATCTGTGACCCTGCCGTAGTAGGCAGTAGCAACGCAAAATACCATGTAAATTCGAGTGTGGAGTGTAGACAATGACTATCTCAAGCGTTTGCAGAATGGAACGAAGATGGCGAACGAGGCGATTTACCCAAAATGACTCGAATGGCTACCCCAGCCGAAACGGAACTCAATTAAGCGAAAATCCACTTAGCCAGGGAAATCCGCCTGTGATTTCCTCAATCAGCTATGCATTGCTACAGCGACATACATACATACCAAAAAAATCTTAGATTGATCCCCACATTCGGGGTCATCTCCGTTGAGGGGTTTCATGAATTGCGGGGAAAACTCTTCCAGTTGGCATGTTATGAAATTTACACCTCAACGGAGTATCTCCCAAGGCAAGTATTATGCAGTTTGTCAATGCAGGAAGATTCATGCCAGGCTTATGACGTAACCATCGACCTGTTGAGCAGTAGATGTTTCTAAGGCATTGTTTATTGGTCTAACAAGGTTCATACTGTTATGTGAGCCGCACAAATGGCAGATGCGCCAGACTTCAATGATGATTTTTAAACAACGAAGAAAAGAGAACGAAGAGAGTCATCATTGAAATCAGAGGAACAGGTATTGCGTATATCGAAGATGATTGGTTATATGAAAGGCCGAGACACTTTACGGTACCCTAACTGAGAAAATGAAATTGCATACCCAGGGATTCCCATTCCCCCTGAACATATTTGCAGCTCTTGTATCACAGGTACAAAAGGCAAACTGAATTTACGCCTTCTCTGAATGCTCGTAGATTTCAGATGCAACTTGAGGCTCTGAGCTAGGTTCCGAAATCTTGATCTCAGCGTCGTTGTGGTATGTCCCTTCGATATCGATTCGCCTGTCAATAGCGCGGCCACTCTTCGACAGAACGCCACCAGTTATACCACCCGCCTCAAAGATATGGTCAATGTCCTCGAGACGCATGCCTGCAGTTTCCGGGAAGAAGCAGTAGGTCACCGGAACGATGACACCAACATTTAGGAATGCGAAGACAATGTACCTGGAAAGAAGAGCGGAATCAGCGTCTAGATCTGAGCCACCTCAGTGTACGGGGAGTGACTCACGTTTTGTATCCAATATTTTGCACGCAGTAAGGGGTGATCTGGACGACCATAAACTCGATTATCCACGCGCCTACCGAGGCGATGGCCGCACCCTTGGCACGCAGTCGCAACGTGGTAATTTCTGCGGGGTAGATAAAAGGCACAGTGAGCCATCCAAAGGCGTAGAAAGTGTTGTATCCAAAAATCATGATAACCGCGACGATACCCGGTGCATGCCGACCGTCCCTGACGCATCCGGCGAGAACCGCCATGGTTATAATCTCTCCTGCGCTGGAAAGGAACATTAGGGTGCGACGACGGAAGTGCTTGACCAGAAAGATTTGAATGACCGACGCAATAAAGTACTCAGTCGTGATGATTCCAGACATCAGAAGGGACATATGTCGTGACATACCGACAGATCCAGAGAGCACTTTGGGCAAGTAGTAAGTAATAACGCAGATTCCACCAAGCTGCTGGAAAGCGTCCACGGCAAAGCAGATGCACATGCGGCGGAAGTTCTGCAGTTTGCCGCCCTGGAACAGTTCTCTCATCCTGAAAGGACCGCCAGCAGATTCGAGTTCAATGGATTTGACAATCTCTGTGGATAGCTCAACAACGCGAGTGTCGCTCTCAGGAACATTACTGCCAATCAGACGAGCGATAATTGCGTCACCCTCTGCGTGCCGTCCCTTCTTGTGCAGCCATCGAGGACTCTCCGGAAGGATTACCGCACAGAACAATAAAATGACAATGAAACCCATCTGAAACCCAACGGGAAAGCGCCATTGAGCGGGACCAGAGACCTGAGCAAACCCGTAGTCCATCCAGTAGGCAATCAATATGCCAAAGATGATCAAACAGCTATCGACCGCTACCAATGTTCCCCTTTCTTTGGCCGTACTTGTCTCGGCCTGCCAGACAGGCACAGTCGACGTGTTGGCACCATTACCCTGTAAAATTGATCAGTCTCAAAGTCAATCATAGTTTGAACATTTTGCAATTACGATTCCGGTAATGACTCTGGCAGCGTACATCATGGGGCGATTTACGGCACCCGTTTGCAATATGGCACCGATGAGCATGATAATGGTTGCATAGATTAGGGACTTCCTTCTTCCCAAGTAGTCTCCTAAAAAGAATATTCCAACGGATCCTGCCACATTGCCCAATTGGTACACAGAGACGATGAGTCCCTGAGTGTTGGCGTCGGGATGTTGGAAATCTTCACCGAACTGATTGTCGGCGCCAATGATGCCAGATAAAACTCCTTGGTCATAGCCAAAGAGCATGAAACTAGTCGAACATGTAAAGGTGATGAGGATCACTAGAAGTCTTCCTGAAATGAACTCAAACATGGTGTCACTCCCTCAATGGAATGGGAAGATTTGGATGAGATGAATCGACGACGTTCAAGTAAAAAAATCTTTGCACGGCACCCAGCAGATGAATGAGTTGGCTTGAAAGAATGGTCTTATTGAATTGAGGCCCTTGATAAGGGATTCCAGCTTAAGATAAATATCTTATAGCGGTTTGATCTAGAGAGAATCAATTGCCGACAAGAGGAATCAGCTCCCGATCCACCATCATTATCCACACCCCGGATTTTGACCCCGGACGGCAAGGAAAACGTATCGAATGCACTTTGACAAAGTGAATAGTTCGGGGTCCCCACGAAAAGCGACTAGAGACCTCGAAGGACTCGACGTTAGAGGAAAATTGCCACGAAGTCATGCCTTCAGAGCCAAAGGGCTCTGGGTCCGACCGCACGCCACAGTAAACACACGGAGAGAAAAAACGCTGATGAATGTGGTAGAGCTAACTAGAATTACGAATTAGCGTCTAACCATCGTGATGGGGCCGCTAGGACCTCGGTGGAAATGCGTCTCGATCTAGTCCCACCATCCGCCAAAATGCGGCATCTCCTGGAAAAGGAAAAAAGCATCGACGCATGGCCTTTGCGTCTCATTTTCCTTGTCCATTTTCTAACCCCACGTTTTCATGCTGCCCAACTGCATTGAAGCTTGCAAGATAGATTCTCTTCAAATCACGTATGGCCGACGAGGATGAATTATCTTCACAAATCCATTATGTGGAGGGGGTGGAAGAGGATACCTTTCAGTTCGGAAACAATCCCCGGCGGATTAGTCACAAAAATGTATAATAACGAGTAAAGATTTCGTTCTATTAAAAGCGCTACTGGCACAAAGATGCAAGATATAGCTTCCTTTCTCAGAGCGTCACGGCGTTACTGTGTTTAGTCCAGCACCATGGAGACATCATCAACGGGACTCGCCATTTTCAAACACCTTCCTTCAAAGTTAGCGGAATCCTCCTTAGAGCTACGAATGGGTGACTATTTTGTGCTGCTATGTCTCGCAATAGCATTGATCTTCCACTCTGGGAGTGGAAAGCTGTGGTTCAAGCCAGATCCGTACACATATATCATGTATGTTGCGCCGCAGAAATCTGGTGAACTGAAAGTGCAACCGAAGCGAACGAGAGACATCGCGCAGAGACTGAAAGATATTGTGAGCGTAATTGCCAGCTTCAATACGAACAGATTCTGATACATTGCACAGGATGCTGACATAGCCATCTTCTGGGGTTCGCAATCCGGAGTCTCCGAACGATTTGCGGAAAGACTTTCTCGTGAATGGCGCGCCCGCTTTGCTTTCAAGACTATGACTGCAGACTTAGATGACTACGACCCTGAAACCCTAGCTTCCCTTCCTGGTGACAAGCTCGCGGTGTTTCTCGTATCCACATATGGTGAAGGCAATCCACCGGATAACGCCGCGAGTTTCGTCAGTGGTATCAAGAAGATGCATAAAAAAGGAACGAGACTGGACACATTTCGATACTGTGCGATGGGCATGGGCAACAAAAACTACAAATACTATAATCGAGTAATAAAGGTATTTTGCTATGGTTATCCATGGAGTATTCTTTCGCTGACATCTTTCTATCCTTAAGGTCGTCGATGAACTTCTGTCGGACCGGGGAGCACAGCGAATCGGTCCCCTTGGGCTCGCAGATGAAAGCGTCGGGACGACAGAGGAAATCTTCATGGAATGGAAGGAGGACGTTATTGAAATCCTAAAAAGAACCTTCACGATATACGAACGCCCACTTACCTACGAACCGAGCATTGATATTATAGACACTGGCGTCAATACCAGCCTCGTCTATCTGGGCGAGCCTAGTGAGCAAGCCCTCATGGGGTTGAAGGACAGAGTGGCATACAACGCTACCAATCCTTACCCTGCTCCTATTGTCCAGAGTAAGAGGCTGTCCCGACAACAAGACCGTGTTTGCATGCATATGGAGTTTGACTTATCCGCGGTTCCAGCCTTGCGATACCAAACAGGAGATCATTTGGCTGTATGGCCAATCAACGCGAACAACGAGGTGAATCTGTTACTACGAATCTTAGGACTTGATGATGAGTTAAGCCGAAAGCAACCTATCACAATAGCCGCCAAAGATGGTGCAGGCAGCAATTGCAATCTACCTTCTCCGACAACTCGAGAAGTACTGCTGAAATACTACCTCGAAATTGGAGGGCCTGTATCGCGCGATTTCCTTATGAGCCTCTCACAATTCGCGCCAACACAGGTAGCAAAAGATGCTCTCTTAAGGTTAGCCAAGTCCAAGGAAGCTTTCCGTGAGGAAGTCACATCTCGCTATCTATCTGTTGGAAAGATAATGGAGATCATCGAGCCAAAATTTGCATGGACGAGAGTGCCTTTCTCTCTGCTAATTGAAAACTTCAACCACATCCAGCCACGGAGATACTCCATCTCCAGCTCGCCACTAAAGCAGCCACGACAACCGTCAATCACTTTAGTGGTCAACATCCGTTCAGTCTCAAGCGAAGGAGCATCCAGAGAAGATCGGAGGTTCTTCGGCCTGGCAAGCAATTTTCTTCTGGCACATCAGCGCAAGCTCAGTAGCGAGGAGCAGCCAACCATCGCGCATGAAGCTCCCATATACGACCTCAATGGTCCACGCGACAAGCTTGAAAGTCGAAAAGTCTATATGCATATTCAACGTTCAACGTTCAAGCTACCTTTCAATCCGGCGACGCCGATCATCATGGTAGCTGCGGGGACAGGGATAGCTCCCTTCCGAGGATTCATGCAAGAGCGAAATCGCCTTACGGAACTGGGCAAGTCTGTGGGAAAAATGGTACTGTTTTTTGGCTGCCGTGACAACACTTCTGACTACCTCTATCGTGATGAGTGGCGTGAATACGAGCAACGATTGGGTGATAACTTTGTCATGGTTTCGGCGTTCTCGAGGTTGCCAGGACAGAAGAAGATGTATGTTCAAGACGCACTTGTGGAAAGAAAGCACGATATCATGCCTCTTATCCTTCAACAAGGCGCAGCTTTCTATATTTGTGGCTCGGCTTCCATGGCGAGAAAAGTAAGAACAAGGCTTGTAGATTTACTGACGGAAGCTGGCGATCAGAGTCGAGAAGATGCAGATTCTATGATCACTGGGAAGATGAAAAAGGCTGGTCTCTATCATGAAGATGTGTGGAGCTAAATAGGCAAGTACCAAGGCACTTGATGTAGGACTGGTAAATGGTGCTGGTTTATGCACTGCTCTGGTTGATGATAAATGTATATTGATTGTTGTTTGGTAGTGTCTCTAAATTTTATTTCACTAGTCATATTTCGACACATGGATTATCCCAGGATTTCTAACCATCTACAGAACCTTTAAGTAATTTATTGAGATTAATATTGAGATTATTTTTATGTATTAATCATCCATCATTCTATCAAACGTTTCCAAGTCGAGTGTAAGTCATATTATTTGACTGAACAACGTTCTATAGTTGAGACTTAATTACACTAGCAATTACAATCGCTACATAGTATGTAAGCTTCCAAACAGCTGCCGCCTTAAGCCATCAATTCTGGTGTAATGGTTTGCCCTCATAATTGAATGAAGATTCCGCAACAAAACAACACTGTAAAATACTGAATTGAAACAGACTGGAAAGAAGAGATGTTTGATGGCTGGAAAGACGCATACACAATGGTAACGAGTAGTTCAAAGTCCAAGACGATATAATGATATTGAGAACTATGTAAAGCCTTTGTATTCACATGAAGGACCGGGGAAAACAGACATGACCATCCGAAAAAAAACCCGAACCAAGGCAAAACAAACTGAAGCGATGACTTCTCATTCAGACGCAACTCACATCCATTGAGACCTCATGATGCCCCGTCTCTTTTCCACATAAGGGATACAGTAATTAGATCCAGCTCTGGATATTCGTCAGTAATGAAGGTTTCAAGAAAGTGTGGTGTTAGGGACATACGGGGAGGAAGCCAGAAGCAGCGCAGGCCTTGCTGACTACGTTACCAGCAGTGGCAAGAGCGCCTCCACGACCATACTTGGTGGCAACGCCCTCGATACAGGACCAGTATTGGCAGCCAGCGGCCGAGCCCTGCTTGCCAATGTTGAAACCATCGAGGAAGGTATCAACACAACCATGCCATTCCTGATACTCTGCCGGGGAGTACTTGTTGGGCTGAGCAGATGGAGCGGAGTATCCACCATAATATTGCTGCTGAGGATATGCCTGATATTGCTGAGGCTGTTGGCCTTGCTGACCATACTGCTGACCCTGCTGACCATAATCTGGGCCCTGCTGACCGTACTATTGGGTCTGCTGGCCATTCTGCTGCTGAGGCTGGCCATATTGGGCAGCGACGGCGGTGACCATGATGGCGATAGTGGTGACAGAGAGCTTCATCTTAACAATCTGTCAATAGTTAGTAGCTAGTCACTAATGGTTACCAATAGAAACACGCACTTGATCTTAGCTATAAAGATGTTTGAAGAGGTAATAATACTTGATCTGTTTAGTGACGATAGGATGAGACAAAGGATATGAATTTAAGAGATGAACATCAAGAATTTATAGGTTTTTTCTCCCTTCTGGTTCCATCAGCTTATGCTGGCTGTTTTTGGTCACGTACAACATTGTCTAAGAAGGAATGAGGCTGCATCTGAGATGATCAAAAGTGCAACTGAACTGCAGCTCACCACTGTTGACTACGACATAGGAATACCTACATGCCACTTACCTCTGCTGTTACACAATGCAAGAGTATGTGATTTTTATTGCTAATGAGTCTTTTATGGTACGTCACTCGAGATCATAAGTCCCTCATACCTACATTTACTTATGTTAAAACCAGGATTGATCAGCAAAGAGGCGCGAAGTTCTGACGCACTCCACAGCCAGCATAAAAACCATCCTTACATTACATCCAGTAGATGTCTTTAATTGCTTTTCATTTACCGTACCACAGGTATGTAGTTTAGACTTTACGAAACAGAGTTGTTTCATTTATTGCTCATGATCTTAATACCACATTGGGACAATGGAATTGGACGTGTGAAGAGTTTAGGGATATATATCACTTTAAGTTTCCTTTCCTGCAAGAGGGTAAATCAAAACTTGTAACAACTGTCCATTTAGATGGGACTACAGACAAGCAAGATTATATATATTGACAGAGCAATACAACTATGTCAGTGCCAACCTCAGTAGACTATTTAACATCTCCCTTACAGCTTCTTGCAAACAATTTACCACAGGGCGAGGTGTTTTCGTCCTGAAAGAACTCAAAACACGCTGTATTCGTATTGTATACTGGCTGGTGAAATTGGAGGTGTGCATATTATATACAAAATGATCGAGATCCATAGATCGAATTGTGGCTGGCTGGTCCACAAGTTCCGGCAATCTGCACAACCCGCATTTTGTAGATATTCATGCGACTACCACGGAGGATAGAGGCGGGCACCAAAAGTTTCCAGAATGCCAAGGAACGCTAGTAACGAAAATCGCATAAGTATCTACCTTGAAACGCTGCTGCCATAGATAATACCGCAGATTATCAAAAGAATGAGCTTAAAGTCTTTTCTTACGGTTAAGGTTACTAAAACACTTAGTAGTAGATACTAATTTAGTGCTTTCTTTGAACCTTTGGTGCCCACATCTGTATGTAGTATAAAGTGATGAAGGCGACTCGGGCCGACTCATAACCCAAACGTCGACCCACCTCTCAATTCATACTAGTGTTGGGTGTAATTACAAAAATCTCTCTAATTTATATATAGTTATAATTATAACTAGGGTTAGAGTTATATCTATCTCTATATAAATAATACTATTTTTTCCTGTAATTTTATTTAAAAATAAACAAAAAAATCTTAGACTTATATAATTTAACCCTATGAATTTACCCTAGATTTATAATTATAGATGCGAATCTATTTACATTACATACTTCTAATTTACACTGTAATTACACTTTTTGTAATTACGAAGCGCCAACACTAATTCATACGTCGGATTTCACCCAGATTAATTCTACCTATATTACCATATATGATGCCACACTTTATCATTCATGAGGTTAGGGTTGAACATTCTCAACAGATATATTTATCTGGGCGATGAAAGAATTTATAGATGTGGATTGTGACCGCGGATGCAGATTGGATCTGTAGCCTCTGTAGCACCAATCTCCTCCTCCCTGCCAACCTCTTATGTACGAGCAACGATTTTCGTACGCATGGACAAGAGATACATGCAAAGATCAACAAAGCAGATACTGCAAAATTGAAGTTCAAGTGGGGTAAAATGCAATCAAGATATGTTACACGATCGCTAGGTACCTAGTGGAATTCGCCCGAGCTCTCATTTGTCGTACGACACAGTGTCCGAATTGAGAGACGATATAGCCGGGAAAGAAGGAGCTTCACCGACATCAGTTCTCCAATTGTGTTCGGCTGAAGATGGATGCAAGGGTATGACCCCTTCATACCCATCATATATTTGCGCAAATGTTTTGAGCGGTGAATGATCTGCGAGGTATGGTCCAGACTCAAACCTTTGGAAGGCATTCTTCGACATCATAGGTTGAGAAGGTCCAGCAAAGGGCGATTTTGCAGAAGCCCGTAGTCCCGCCGGGAGCGAAAACCACGAAACAAGAATGAATATAAATACTGCATTGAACCACTTCGACGGAAAGACTTGCGCATCAGTCAACGGACCCAAATGCACGGATGGTTCTAGATTTGAAGATGGTGTTTGCATCGATGTGAAACCTCCACAATGTCCTAGAGGAACCTCTTTCGACACGTCTGGTACACGATGCATCTCAGAGCATGTGCCAAGTTGCCCGGAAAACACAGCTTCTCGAAATGGACAATGCGTCTCAATAACGGGACCCCAGTGCCGCGAAGGAAGCATTTTTAGCGCGAGCACTCAGTCATGTAATACATTCGAAACACCTCAGTGCCCAAATGATACTGAGCTAGACAATGGCAGATGTGTCTACACTGGAAAATTACAATGCGAGGCAGGCACAACTCTGTCAATTAGCGGTGCAGCTGGTTCTTCCCGCTGCTGCCCACTTGGCATGGCGTGGAACGGTAAAACCTGTTTCATACGGGCAGTTAATGGCAAATGCCCCGGCGGGTTGATTCCGATCAACGACCGGTGTGAGAAGTATTCCAATCCCCAGCCACATTGCCCGCCGAATTTCAAGTTTGAAAAAAGTCGCTGCATTCTTCAAGCCTCCCCTAGCTGTCCAACGGGGAGTTATCTAAACGGAAATCAATGCACGCTTTGGAGAAAGGCGGAATGCGCACAGGGAGCAATCTTGGTTGGTGGTAACTGTGTGCTCCGGAACCCTCCTTCTTGTCCCTCGAACACGATCCTGGAAGGAAGCAAATGCATCAATTATGCCGAGCCAATTTGTGATGATAATGCCAATTGGAATGGTAAGCATTGTGTCAGTAAGGGTGGCATCGTATGTGAAGATGGAATTTACCACGGTGGCGATTGCGGCACCGGGAGCCAGCCTAAGTGCAAAGACGGTTCAATGTTCGATGGTGTCCGCTGTATTTCAAATGATCCCCTTAAGTGTCCTCCGGGATCGGTGCTGAATGGAGATGGATTGTGCCTTACTGCCACGCATCCGCAGTGTCCTCCTAATACCAGGTTGCAAGAAGGGAATTGCGTCTACGGAAAACCTACTTGCGCCCCTAATCAACACCTTGTTAACGGACGGTGTGAGAGTCCAGAAGGCCCCAAATGTCCGGATAGATTCTTTTGGAATGGTGGAAGATGCGCTCGTATCGTCGAGGAACATTGCGACCCTGGCTTCACCCTAAAGGACGGCCAGTGTATTTCCGGCGCCACTCCTGAGTGTGGAGATCTTGCTTTCAATGGCAAGACCTGCGTTGGAGAAAAGCCCTTCTGCCCGGACGGAACCCATCGTGATGGAGAGAACTGCTTCTCCAACGTCGATCCCCTTTGTCCCCCGGGTTTCAGGTTTGATGGTAATAGATGCAGCGCAGATCGGCCCCCTCAATGTCCACCCGGCACAAAACTTGACAAGGTTACGAAAGATTGTGTTACAATAGCCCAGCCTCGCTGTCCTCTCAATCAAAAATTTAACGGGAAACACTGCGCAATCGTCTCTGAAGATTGCATGGAATTCCAGTTCTGTCCCACCGAGTCCTATGGACAAGGATGCAGGTTCTCTCCCGATGGAATTATTTGCAACGAAACTCGGCCCCAGCAGCAGACGGGTAGTGGACCGAGTCTCAATTCAACCAGCTTCCATAGTGAGAATCGTGAGCAGCCACAGCAACAAGGGATCGCTAACCAGAACGGCCCAAATGGTCAATACCTTGAGCAGCCGAAGCACCAAACTGGCTGGCAGCCACAGCAACAAGGGATCGCTAACCAGAACGGCCCAAATGGTCAATACCTTGAGCAGCCGAATCATCAAACTGGCTGGCAACGGTAACCTTGAGTTAACCCCGGTAGTTAAGCATGCTAAGTCCTCTGGCTACCAAATTGGATAACAGTCATGGCTGTGAATTGATCGGGGTCTAATATTTGGTTCCTAGCCGCTGACATCGTGATACCATGATGATTTTGGATATCAATGAGGTCCATAAATTTTAATTCATCACAGACACACCGGTTGGTAGGCCGTCACTGTTAGAGGAGAGTATCAGCAACTAAATATTGTTGTGGCATGATAGAAGCACTGACTATCTTAAGATTGAAGCAAAGTATTATATCTGTGTTTTTTTCCTTTTGTTTGCTTTTGTCTCTATTTAGTCCGCGTTACCGACAATCGCTGTCCTTATAGCCATGATTCTGAAATGTCGTTAAGTGCCCTATCATCTACAGTACCACGAAATATGTTTCCGCACCCTCCTTATCTGAAAGGAACGGAGTGATCACCGCTTTCTAGATATAATGATATAGTAAGTTAGGATTATGACCTGAAACACCCAATATTTTGTTTCTGCTGGCAGAATCAATAGCGGTGTAAGATTTCGGATATGGGGGGGTGCGGAATTCGTCCCACCTCGGTGGATACAATGGTCTTGGCGGATATATAACCATTACTAGGCCTTGACATTTCGCATGAAACTTGGGGGGACAGCACTCCCAAGTCCCATCATGCCTATAATGAATAATTATACCAAAACCCTGCACAGAAACCCACATTTATTATACATGATACAATAGTCAAATACTAATGAAAGAGGATTTATTATAAAAAATGTAACTTATGATATAAGTTTTGGTTTATCCAAATTCGAAAATGATGCAACTGGTTATGGCTCTTTGTAACTAAGTCGGAAGACTGCACATAGCGAAATCCAGAGCTAGAACTGACAACCCTAGCCATATCTCATGGAGCTGATGCTGTCAACGTTGAAAAGAGAACTTCTAACCGAAAGATGGTTCTGTCCTTACATTCACCTCCTTGATGGACTCTTCACAATTGTTTTAAAATTGAATCCACGACTTTTGTAATTGCAAGGCACTTCTCGTCATGAAAACGGGGGGCGACAATCTGAACAGCGCATGGGAGACCATCAAGATGTTCCGGATGATCTAATAAAATGGGATCAGAACCACGTAGATGGCCAGAAGGAAGGTCTAATTGAGCTTACAGGGTGGTCCATGGGCAGTGGCACTAAATGTCATCGGTTCCGGGTCGGCCTCCTTCGAAACTCGAGAGAACGGTACAATAGATGCAGGATACTATAAGAAGTCAAATTTCTCATACGTATTAGTAATGGCCAGCGACTTTGTGAAAAGGTTGGACTTGCATCCAAAAGGTTCCACATGACAGTGTATGGGAAGAGACCATAAGTATCATGAGGTACTGCAGTGTTCTGCGCCCCCGGGGCAATGACAATGTCAAGCTCCAGATCTGTGAACTGTTGATGCCATGTATTTCCATATTCAAGTCTTCTCAGATCTAGTGCAGCTAGGTCTGGAATCGTGTGTTTTCGCTGGTTATGGTGTTGCTTATCTAAAGCCAACACTTTAAGCGCGTTAATCGCAGGCTCATCTCCTTCCTGTATGTAACGCAGAGCAGTTTGTGAGTCATCAAGAGAGAAGTATTCAAGAGATAGTTCCAAGCCTTTTTGTGCAGAGGTAGAAGCCCTTTGCGGTAGGTGAACAATGGTATGACCAGCATTTTTGAGTAGCTTAATAGCCTCATGAATAGCACGCCGCACTGGTGGATGTAATGGCCACTTGGGGTCTTCCGCTAGAATCCCAATTCGGAAAGAAGAGGCTAATATGCCGACATCCTGCCAAGGGACGGCATGGGTCGTGGAATCATACTTCCAAGGCGCTGCGGACATAATGGACGTGAAAAAAAGTTCAATGTCATCCAATGAAGTTGCCAATGGCCCCGCAGTTGCTAGGATTCCAGGATGTCCAGGTAGATTATGGTGAACGATTCGACTGTATGGCACGCGACCGGTTGTTGGCCGAAAGCCGTAAATACCGCAACATAACGCAGGGATGCGAATCGAACCGGCGATATCAGTCCCTACACCCATCAACGATCCACGCATAGCAATGAGAGCCCCTTCACCTCCTGTTGATCCTCCAGCCGTCATTGAGGTTCGTAGTGGATTCAGCGTGCGTCCGAAAATATTGTTATCGGAGTCCGCTACCTAGTACTAACTCAGACCAAGTATGAAATTAAGCAGAAGATATCCGTGCTTACCATCATAGTCTGCGGAATGTTAGTTTTAACATACAGAACAGCCCCAAGATGGAGCAACAAGTCTATCAGCGCCGAATTTGTTTCGGGTGGATTGTGATCGAGAAAGGAGACATAGCCAATGGTGCTTGGAATCCCTTTGATATTGTAGCTATCCTAAATGTGTTGAGATTTAACATAAAGACAGATGTGTCTTGCCAGAGCAACACCAACCTTTACACTTATAGGAAGTCCGTGAAGTGGCCCAATAACGCTTCCCTCTCGTCGAAAATAATCATCCAGGTATTGTGCTCTCGCAGCAGCTTGATCAAAGAACATCTCCGTAAGGCATGACGTCTGTTTATTGCATATCAGTTTCCATAGCTTGCGTTATGATTTCACATAACTACCAGCTGTTGTGCGATTGCTGCCCTCTTCGAAAATGCGTGAGTGACGGCTACAGCAGAGATTGACCCGGACGCAATTTTCTTTACTAGCTGGGAGGCTGTATAGTATTCGGTAATATCTACCTCTGCCGGCGACAACAGCCCTGACTTTCGGATCGCGTCAAGTGCGATCAAGTCAGTTGACTCATTCTCTGATGCGTTGATGGTTTGAAGGAAACTCGTTGGTAAACGCCATGCTTGAGGTATTTTTTCCAAGTTCGATTGCCGTTTAGCAGAGACCTTCTCCTGCCATGTTTTCATCTTCGATGCGAACCGTTAATCTTTTTCTGAATTACTTGAATTACCGACTGCTCAAGTAAGCATCAAGATTACTCGGTTCAACAGCTGCTGGTGCCATCTAGTATATATATATACTATTCCACTTTGACGCTTTCAAAAGCTCGCGACAAGTTCTCACCCACACGGGTTACAAATCATCTTAAATATCGCCACTAGTGAACTAACAGTGCCTACTAAGCATGACAAATCAATATAGCACCAGAAGTTTTACTGGTCTCCAACGAAGCATTGGATAGGAAAGAAACATCCCTGGCTGGCTGGTTGAATCTTAGAATAGCGTCTGCCTATGCCTGTAAAGATGTGATAGCTCAGCATTGAAGCAATCAATGAAGCGATCAGAATACTGCCGTGCAGTAAAAGATGTTCAGTGGAACTTCCCACTTGACAGAATTACTTTACAGCTATCCCAGATACGGTGGTTGCAGCGCATATATCCACTCTGCTGCTCTCATTGGATAGCGATCTAGACTTGCTATAAGGACTTGCCAAGAAACCCCCTTACTAAATTAGTAACGTAATTCACAAGCGAACCGGCCACCCAAGCGACCTGGCCACCTCTCCTGAAAATAACTTGCTATATTTATTCTTTATATTTCAATATATTAAAATGCTATAAACTTATAAAAAAGATCCTCTAAAATCTATTTAGATAGAGGGAAAGATTGAATTAGCTATTTTTAATCTAAAGAATAAAAATATTTATAATATTTATAAAGCTACTAGAATTTATATTATTCTAGAGGAATTGCTAAAAATACTACTAAAATAATAGAATAAACTAATTAATAAATAATTAATTAGAATATTTATTAATTATTAATTTTATGATATTAGCTTTACTATAAATCTTAATAAAAATATTATTATTTATAATTAAGAAAGACTATGTAAAAGGGGTTACGAGAGCGTAGTAGTACGGGTAAGAAGGTAGCCCTGAGCCAGGGTAGGGGTCTGTATTATTCACAGCTATTTATTGCTCTCTAGGAAGCCTAGCTCTATGGCCTTAAGATATAGCTATAGCTAACTAATATATGCTATTTAGCTAATTAAGATTATATATCTTATATAATCTAGATATATAAAGCTATACTTAGTATTATTTAGGCTATAGCCTTATAGCTATCTTCTTTTTTATAAGATTATAGTCTAAGATCTAAATTTAAGTTATAGCTAGTTTTTATAAATTTAAAGCTTACTTTTAATTTTAAAATTATATTTTATTATAATCATAAAGTATTTATAGGTATAGATATTAGATCTTATATAAGATTATATTTATAAATATAGATATAAAGGTGTTATTTTAGCACTAAATAGATATTCTTATATATAATATTCTTAATAAAATTTTATTAGCTTTATCTCTTTTTTTTCTCTATCTTTATATACTATAATAAGTATAGTATCTAATTTATTACTTTATTTTTAATTTTTTAATTCTTAGTATATAAAGCTAGATATAAAATTATATTTTTAATCTTTAGCTTTAATTCCTTTTCTTTTAATAATTTTAAGATGATTTTTTTATTGTCGGAACGTCGATTCGCACCCTGATTCGCACCTAGCGAATCAGGTAGGCGAATAAGCCGAACCAGCATATAGCAACATGCCTAGTTATTGGGCACCCCCTTACTTTGCTACAGATATGCGCCAGAGTGCTCTACAGCACTCTATAGCCTATTTATATAAAGACCTTAAATATATATTATATCTCTAGCACCCCCATTTCTTAGCGAGCAAGCAGAATAATAGAAATATAATATATATTCCCTTTACTTTATTAAAAGGCTTATTAGAATAGTCTTTCCCTAATCTATGCTTTATATTATTAGACTAGGATAAACCAACACTAATTAGTAAGATCTTATAGATTAAATTACTATATTCTAACCCCTAATTTATATATATTTAGTTACTTATAAACCACTAATCCCCTTAATACTAAACTCTAAATATTAAGAATTAATAATAGCGCTAGCCTAGATTATCACCATCCTAGACTTTAACCTAAAGAATAAAAACTATAAAATATTTAATACTTATATAGTAGTAAAGCTTAATTTATATACTAATATATATAATATAATACTATAGGTAATCTTTTACTAGAACTTTAAGAAATAGATTTTTATTAATTTTAAAAAGGCTTTATTTCTTAGTCTTTATTATTTTACTATATATCTCTATACTAATAGCATATACATAAGCTCTGAAAAACTCTAGAAAATTACTAAAAATCTATATACTATACTTATTAAATTAACCCTAAGACCTTAGACTAAATCTAAAATTATTAACTATCTTAAGACTAATAAGATTCTTAGCTCATAGACTATACTTTACAAAAAATTTATAAAATTTATAATAATATATAATACTAATCTAGAACTAATAAAATATACTAAATTAATAATATCTAAAATATTAATAATTCCTACCCTAGAATATAAAGTCAGAGTAAGCCTATATAATCTATAATCCTATAAACCTCTTCCTTAAAAAAATATACTCTAAGAAGCTATGCCCTAAGAAACTACTATAGCTATAATTCATAATAGTCTTATATCTTATTATAAAGAAACCACTATACTATTTATAAAAAAAGTAATTAGAATTATATTAATAATTATATCTAGTCTTATACATCTTATAAAGCTCTATATAGATAATATAAAATATAAAAATAATAATAATTTCTTTAATTTTAAGCTTAATATTTTTTATAATTATTATTACTAGATTTATCTATTATATAGCCCTAAAATATATAGACTAGTATTTTCTACTATACTTAAAGACTAAGCCCTAGATTACTACTATTTATAGTAATATATATAGAAAAACTAAGAAACTAATCTTATTAAAGCTATCTAATAGTATTTTAAAAATAAAAAATATTAATAAACTATTAAATACTAATAGTCCTATACTATGCTCTAATAGATTATTAAGAACAACCCTAGTAAAGACACCCTATAATATCTTAAAATTATAATCTAAATACTATAAAAGTTAATATACTTAATTAATTTCTAATTTTAAACCCTAGCCTACCTTTAGAGCAAGATTATTAAAATAACTTATATATATCTAATATACTAAATAGCTATTAAAAGATCTATAAATATTATTTTAGGCCTTATTAATAACCTCTATATAAGTATAAATCAATACTAGAACATATACTAAACTATTTAAAATCTAATCTTAGTAAATAATTCTAAAGCATACTATACTAACTACTAATATTATAGATATTAAAAATATTCTTTATACTATAGTTATTACTTAAACTATTCCTACTCTAATAGCTATAGTATAAAATAATATTTTATATATAAAAGACCTAGATACTAGTCTATAAATTATACTAATAAGGAATATAAAAGCGCTTAAGAAAAGATTTAAAGTAATATTAATAACTATATAAATCAATATATTATAGAATATAAAAGAAAGCCTTTAGAAGATTTTATTAATAATCTTATAAAAGCTATTCCTAATCTATTTTTAGATTAGAAGCCAGTCTATAGTTATTTTATAATAAAAACTAATTTATATAATATTTTTAATAAAATTCTAATCACTAAATTATCTAACTATATTATAAGATATATTTTAAGTATACTATTTAGAACACTAGACACTAATTTACTAATATTAGAATATAATAAACTAAAACTAGTTCTATATTCTAGATGCTAAATCCTAGAGATATTTATCTTAGTATAATATTATTTTAAAACATAATTCTAAGATATATTAATTAATAGTAAAGCAGCTAAGTACTTAATAGTAGACTATAATTAATATATTACTCTCTAAAAGACTACTAGAGAAGTAATAATTAACTTAATAACTACTAGAATTATAGAAATTAAATTTAGACTAGATAACCTCTTATAATCTATAAAATCTATTAATCTCTATATCTTGATTAGTATTATATAATTTTATATATTAGAATCTATAATCTTATTTATATTTTGTTTTAAGGACCTAGACTATTTAAAGATCTATTTTAATAATACTTATAATATTCTAGTAGGATTAAAGCTAGATATTATTTTAGTAATATAAAGATATAGCTATTTTTTCCTTATTTAGAATTATTTTTTTAAAATATATATTATAGAGTCACTTAATAAGAATCTATACTTTCTTATAGATATTAAATTATACTATTTATACTACTAATTTAGATACTTATTAATAAAATATCTATTCTAATTATTAGATTATGCTAGCTATAATATAAACACTAAAATATTTGAGTAGATTTATAGATTCTACTACTACTATTAGATTAATAGTAAATCGCTAGACTAATTCTAATTTATTATATATAATAATATTAATTTTAACTACTTAATTATTATAGATATTATATATATTAAGGGCAAAGCTATACTATATATTATTAATAAAGTAATATATTATAATACTATATATTAATTATTAAATCTATCTATAAAGACTATATAGGATATATTATATATAATATAGATTAATATATATCTAAGACCTCTTAATTTTATTATTATTAATACTAGTAAGAACTTTATAAGTAAGAAATTTATTTAATTTATTATATTCTTAGATACTATAACTATTAGTATATCTATTAAAGCCTACTAGTTAATTAAGACTATAGAATATTATTATACTATACTATATTATATTTATCTAATTATATAAAAAGAAGCTCTAGATATATTAATTAATATAGTATTATAGATAGTTATTAAAGCTATAAATAATATTATAAATCTTAATAATTTTGTCCTTACTCTTCTTATATTTAGAGTATATTTATATATAATTAAATATAATCTACCTGCCCTATTAATAATATAAAAAGCAATAGTAATATAGAAAGTAATAACTAAAATATAAAAAATATATATTAAATATAATATTAAGAATATACTTAATATCTATAATAGACCCTTATTAATTCTAGTATACTTATTATCTTTAAATTTAAATATACTTATATAATATAAGAGAAGAACTAGCTATACTAGTAAATAGACTAGACTATATAAACTATTTAGTATTAATAAAAAAATATATATAATTTTACTCTCTAATAGATCTACTCTATTTTATACTATTATTATTAAACTATACTAAGAACTACTAGAGGAAGACTCTAAAAAATCTATTTAGAAAGATATTTTTAAAAGAGTATCTATTAAATTAGCTAAGCCTTAATTCTAATCTATTATAGAAATTCTACTATACCAACTAGAGACTTATATATAACTAATATATAAAGTATCTACACACTAATTCACTAATTTATAGTAGAAAGAGATCAATAGGTTAATTAAGAAAAAAATCTTTAAAATAATTAATAAGAATAATATTCTTTTTAGTATATATATATTTAATCTATAATTTATGGATAAAGTTAAGAACTCTAGAATAGATAAAGTTTTTAAGATATCCTAATTAGTTATATAAGCCTATAATAATACTAGAAAGATCTATATTTTAATAGAATTATCTATAATCTAGTACTATAGTTAATACTTGATATTAGCACTAGCGTTATAGAGGAAAAATTTAAAACTCTATTTAAAAGATATTATATAGGCTTATATATAGTTAATAATATTACTTAATTATAATTTCTATATATAACTACTACTAGAGCTTGTTATCACTTTCTAAAGCTAAATTCTTAAGGTTATTCAGCTCTTATATAGTATTTCTAAAGCAGATAATTACTAGTTTTATATATACTATTATTACTATATAGACTAGCTTAATATAATAATCTTTATTTTTAATCTATATCTTCTCTACTGTATAGAATTAAGCTTAGATTTTAGTATTATTAGTATATAAACTAATAATATACTACTCTTAGCGAATAGCTAATTTATAGTATAGGAGTAAAAAAAGATTAAAGCTATTATAATTATATATAAGCTCTAAGAAGAGCTTATATATAAAAAACCTCTAAAGTTTAATAATAGCTTTATTTTAAAGTTTATTTAGAGGATTATATTTATTTAAAAATATATATACGCCCTAATTTGTATTATATAGGAATAGAACACAGATATAATAAGCTTAAGAGGAAAGATCTAGAAGAATATAATATCTATAGAATAGTATATTACTTAATATATACTTAGTACTTATATTATTTTGATATATTAATCTAAAGCTATATTTAATCTATTATTTACTATATAAGTAATTAATCCTATAAAAGATAATATAAAAGCGCTTAATAAATAATTTAAATAGTAATATATTAATATCTTATAAGGACTATAATTTATACTGCTTAATATTAAGATCTTTTGGCTTATTATTTTTATTAATATCTTATTCACTAATAATAAGAATCTAATCTTATAAATTAGATTTATTATTATTCTTGCTAATGTGGTAAATAATATAAATATTATATATTAGTCCTTTATTAAGTGTAAGTATGTAACCTAGAGTATACTTACTTTTAAGATATATAGAATAATTTATAGATTTAATACTGCTATAGCTATTAAGTTTATTATTATATAGCTTTTATATCTTATAAAGTTTTTATTACTTGTTATATACACTGATTTAAAGAGTCTATACAAATATCTTATTAAGCTTAATATGATATAAGAAAAGCAGCTTATAATTAATCTTATATATCTATGCTAGTTATATAAACACTAGAAAATTACTAAGATTAAGTAGATTAACAGAGATAATAATCTAGTAGATACTATAATAAAGAATAAATCCTACTGCGCTCTAGAGGAGCTTATTACTATAAATAAGCTATGAATTAAAGCAAGTGCCTAGATTAAATACTTTATTATATACTTATAGATTACTATAGTAAAGAGTAAGAATATAGTATTTATAGCTTTAATCTTAATATTGATTAATTAGTGTGCTATACTATTTCTGTATTCTAGGTGTAGAATTAATTATTACTTTTTATTACTCTGTTTTTGGCCTTAGATTATTATTTATTAGTATTTTGGCCTTATTTATTGTTTATCTGTTAATACTAGTATGTATGTGTGAATCGCCATCTATTTTCCTTTCTTTTAGAGAGTTGCTAGTGTCGGAATGTTGATTTATACCCTGATTCGCACCTAGCAAATTAGATAGGTGAATAAGCTGAACTGGCACGTAGCAATATACCTAGTTATTAGGTATTCTTTTACTTCGCTATAGATATGTACTGGAGTGCTCTATAGCACTTCACAGCCTATTCATATAAAGGCCTTAAATATGTGCTATATCTCTGGCACCCCCGTTTCTTAGCGAGCAAGCAGAATAATAGGAATATAACATATATTCCTTTTGCTTCACTAGAAGGCTTGTCGGAACAGCCTTTCCCTAATCCATGCTTCGTGTTATTGGACCGGGATAAACCGACATTTATAAAATTAGAATTAGTATAATTTATTAAGTTTTATATCTTTAAATTACCTATTATCTTTTTTTTTATAAGTAATAGCCTTAGTACTTTATATATTAATAATATTACTTTTTTAGACTAAATTATACTTATTATTATTCTCTAATTTTCTTTAAAGTCTTACTATTATTATTATTACTACTATATCTAGCTACTATATCTAGCCTTAAATAAGTAATTCCTATTAGTTATACCTAATTATATTTATATATAGATTAATAATTTATAGCTACTTAATAATATAGAGTCTAGTAATACTCTAATAATTATTAAAAAGAGAGTAGTTTTTTTTAATAGATTTAAACTTACTAGGCCTACTAAATTAGTAAGTAGGATATTATCTTAATTTATTACTATAGCTAATAAAATAGACTAGTAAAGTATAATTTTTTTTTAAAATATTTTATCTTACTTATTTTTATTTATAGTGGCTGACTTTTTAGTAATTTTTAGCTAAAAAATGCTTTCTAATAATATATACTATAAAACTAGATTAAATTAATAAGCTTTATACAGCTTATTATAAGAGTAAGTATAAATATACGCTAGTTTATATTAATAGGACTTAGTTTATAGCTATTACTTATTATATTCTAGATTTCTAAAGGCTTTATTAATTAGATATATATATTAGCCTAATAATTCTATACTAAGGAATATATAGATAAGCTAATCTAGAATATAGTTAATTTTAACTATAAGCTCTATATTTAGATATAAAAAATTATAATATCTAGTAATTAAAGCTCTTTATATAGATTAAGATAGATTTTAAAGTCTATAAACTATAATTTAAAGTTATATATTACTTAGTTACTTTTATTTTTTTATATAAATTTATACTCTATTTAGAAGTCTATTAAGAAGAAGAAGAATAATATAGTTTAGAAATATTTTTTAAATATTTTATTAGTTCTAGTATATAGCTAATCTTTTTTATTATATTTATATAAGCTTATTAGCCAAGTTTTTCTTTAATATTATTAATAAGTTATTTTATGCTTTAAAGCATATAATATCTTAGCTAATAAATATAATAAATATAATTAAATAGTTTTAAATTAATTTTATTTTTTTCTTTTAGCTTTTTATATTAATTTTAGATTTTATAAATAATAACTTATAGCTATTATATTAGTAATATATTCTTCTAGTTCTTATATATATTTTTTTATTTTATTTTAGCTAATCTTTTTTTTGATATAAATTTTTTTAACTTTATACTTAATCTTATCTTTAATAAATATATCTTCTAGTAGATTTTAGATTTTTATATTATTCTAGTATAGCTCTAATAGTAAGATATAGAAAATAGGATATAATTATCTATATTATAATAATAAAAGAAGTTTATATATATTATTTTATATATTAATTATTTAGAAGGATTTAATTTATTTTAGATTAAACTTCTTATTTTCTTCTAGAGAGGTGAGATTTATAGTATAAAATATTATTTATTTACTAACTTTAAATTATATATTAATATATTTTTTATTAAAATACTTAGTCTAGATTTTTAAGGCTTTTTATAAGATCTTTTATAATATAATATATTTTTCTAATATTATCTTAGTATAATTTATAGCTAATTCTTTATTTAATTTTTTTATTAGACTTTTCTTTGCTCTAAGGATTATTATAAGTAGATTATTTATATTAATTCTTATTTTACTCTAAAAGCCTATAAGTGCTTTAGTAGATAATATATTAGTTATATTATATTTATTATTATTATAGATATATTATACTATATTTAATAAACTAGCTTAATTATTCTACTTAAAATTATAATAATATTAAAAATAGTACTCTAATATTTAATTTTAATATTTAGTTTAGCTATTAGTTTATAGATAGAAGACTATTAATAATTTTTATTTTATATCTAGATAGAAGTATAATATCTTCTAAAACTATAATATAAATAGCTAGGCCTAGTTATTTATAATATTTTATAGTATAATGAAGTATTTTATTAGTATATTATAAATAATTATAATAAATTCTTCTATATCAAGCTAGTTAATAATTAATATATATATAATATACTTTATAAGCAGGTAAACTATTATTAAGATAGTATTATAGATTTAGCTCTTTTATTTAGACTTTAATAGTTTTAATATAAAATCTAGAATAATTATTTTAAATAGTTTTATTAATTTTAATAAGAGTTTTATAAGTCTATACTCCTTATATCTTAGTATAGCTTAATATTAATATATCTAGTAGATTTAATAGTAGTATTTAATATCTATATATAGATACTACTAGTAATATTTTTTTATTATAATATTATATATTTTTTTTACTATAAAGTATTCTTTTTAAAGATTATTATAGTTTATTTTTAGAATCTCTTGCTTTAATACTTAGTTTAATAATATATATATTACTTTATTAAACTATAATAGATTATCTAGTTCTATTAACTATTAGGTTTTATTTACTTATAAATTTAGATCTTATTATTATTCATATTTAACGTCTATATGCAACCTTATGGGTTATGATAGATATAAACCAGGTAGGGTCCTAGGCCTATGGCCTAGGGCTCACCTCTAAGAGTTCCTAATAGTATGTAATTCTAGGCCTTAATCTCGCCTCTATATAGCGTATCTGCTAGGGACTTTTGGGCATACTTATAGACTACTATACTTATAAGAATCCCTTATAGTTTCTAATATAGAGGTATCTCTAATAAATAAAGACTCTAGTAGCTATCTTTAAATACTAAAGTATCTATCTCTTTATTTTATTCTTTTATCTTCTTACTTTCTTAGGACTTTTTATTCTTATTAATCTTCTAGCTCTACTTCTTTAGTGATATAAGTAGTATTCTTAAAGAGATTAATACTTCTAAGAAAATAAAGTAGTATTAATATAATCTTAGATTTATTAAATAAATATATCTTTAGGATATCTTTTACTATTATAAGTAAGAAGACTCTAGTATTAATAAGCTTTTAATAAAGGATTTTTCTAGGCTTAAAGTATTTATAATATTTAAAAAAGATATAAGTAGCTATTTTTTTTAGTACTCTATAGATCTTATACTCTAGAGAGTCCTGGGCGCTAATTCTATATAGATATAAGCCTATTAGAGCGTGTCTAGTTTTTAGCTAATAGTAATAACTAGCTAGATATTTTAATACTTTTCTAATAGCTCTATCTAATATCTATTCTTATAGTATTCTATAGGCTTTTTCTTACTAGTGAGTCCTTTAAATAATATTCTTATAGATCTAATCTTATATTATCTTATCTCTTGCTTTAGTATAGATATATCTAATTTATATTAATAATAGATCTTTAAAGCTAGATCTTCTAGGCTTAATAGTAGTATATTTAGTAGCCTAGTCTATAAGCTTATTATTTTTTATTCTATTATATCTAGATATTTACTATATTATTACTAGATAACTATTTATAGTAAGATATAATACTATCTTATAAGCTCTAAGAGCTAGGGCCTATCTAGATCCTAGTTTTATTATTTATAAGTAGTTAATAGCGTTCTAAATATCTAGAAGGATATAGATTAGTCCTAGAAGATATTTATTTAGTACTTATTCTAGTGCTAAAATAACAGCCACTAATTCTATATTAAAAATCTTATATTTAATATTTATTAGTACTTCTAGACTCTTCTATAATATTCTAGATATTAGCTAGAGTATTATACTAGTACTAGTATATCTATTTTCTTATCTAGAATTATCTAACTAGAGAGTTATTTTTAGGCGTTATTAGCTTATTTTTTATAATACTATTTCTATACTAGTAATCTAGATAGATCTAAAGAAGATCTCTTAAGTCTACTCTATAGTCTATTTAATCTCTCTTAATAGATCCTTATTTAGATATTAGACTAGGTATCTTATTAGATATTAGTCTATTTATCTAGATATTTAAGTCCTATTTTAAGTCTATTCTTAATTATTTAAGGGTTACTTTTTAGGCTAGATATAGGTATCTCTATACTAGAGTATTATTAGGAATATCTATACTATTAGATATATATCTAGTAATATTAAAAGCTTTATTATATATTTTATTTTTTTTATATCTAATAGTATACTTACTAGTTCTAGTACTATTTCTTGAATTAGGACTTCTATTAGTATTTTTAGAAGTATATCTATAATTAATCTTGTTTAGTAATTAATAAAGCACTATAGATCTTAAGTCTATATTTTTTAATCCTACTATTAGAGCTTAGAGCCCTAAAGAGCTTAGATTTATATAATAATATACTAAAGTCTTTAGATAAGCTCTAGAATAAGGCTATTAGCTTTATAAAATATATAAAGCTATATTTTAATATTTATAGCCTTTTAGAGATATATTATATAGTAGCTTTAAAAAATAAGCTTTCTATCTAATATTATATCTAACTATTATACTATATTAGATATTATCTTAGTAGTTATCTTTTTAATAGTGATCTTAGCATCTTTAATCTCTTCTCTAAATTAATTCTCTTATATTCTTATAAAAAAGGCTAGCTTTATCTTATTAAAATTAAATTAGATCTTATTCTCTATCCTCTAATCTACTATTATTTTAGTAGTATATTATAAGGTCTTATAGGCCTTTTTTATTAATCTAGTTATAGTAATAAGCCTCTAGTTATTTATAAAAAATAGCCTCTTAATATCTAGGACTATAGTTTCAATAGTAGTTGCTAGTAAGTGTATATATAATATAAAGAGTATTAGTAATATTAGTAAGTCTTAGAGTAAGCTAGAGTTAATAAGGGTCTCTAGGCCTAGATAATTATTAATAATAAGTAATACCTATTAATTTATTAGGAAGGATATTATTTATTATATTAAATCTTTATCTAGTTTAGCTTTCTAAAGACTCTCTATAAGCTTATTTTTTATTATATAATTAAAAGCCTTCTTAATATCTATAAATAGGTATGCTCTAATCTTGTGGCTTTTTTAAATATGTTCTATCTTATTTATAAGATGTGCTATAGTATCTATTATTAAGCACTATTAGCACTTTTTAAATTAGCCTTTATAGAATAGGCCTCTAGACTTTATAAATTTAGTAATAAATTCTATTATTAATTTTTTTACTATTTTATCTAGGTACTTTAGTAGGCTTATTACTTAGTAATATTTTATTATTATATAGTAGGCCTTATTAGGCTTTTATAAGAATATTCTCTTAGTTATTTTTTAGGCTTTAGAGTGTATTCTAAGCCTAATATACTATTTAACTAGTATTATTATATAAGCCTGATCTAGCTGCTAAAATAGCTAAATAGCTTAGAAGTTAAGTAAGTTAACTCTTAAGATTTTATCTATCTCCTAGTTAAAAATTACTTTCTATATAGTAGATTCTATTACTAGGTTATAAATATTTTTAGACTCTGGGAGGTTAATCTTAGTATTATTCTTTAGAGCTTATAGAAAAGTCTATTCTCTAAAAAGAGCCTCTTTTTTCTTAAAAATCACTACTATTATCTCCTCTATATTTAGATTTATTAGGGCTGGCGTGATGCTATTAGTAATAGACTTAGTATATTATAGTACTATCTAATACTACTTTTTATTTATCTTAGAGCTCTTATCTACTCTCTATAGAAATGCCTCCTAGCACTCTCTTTTAGCTTATTATATAGTAGTATAATAGGTCTTCTAGGCTTCTTAATAGTTCTTCTTACTAATTTCTCTAGTATAGTATACCTTATAAGCCTTTATATATATCTTCTAAGCCTCTATTATTTAAGGTTCTTATTAGTATTTTAACTAGGTATAGATTCTAATTTCTTTAGTATGTGCTCTAAGCATTCTAATAAAAGAGTTTTTAACTAATATAGCCTTATTTTCTAGCTCTTTTAAAGAGTAGTTATCTATTAGGCTTAGATAGAGGCTTACTAGTTCTTTCTAGATATATCTTACTATTTCTATTTTCTTAGTATCCTTTATTAAGGCTTTAATATTCTATCCTATTACTATTGCTTTCTAGGGATTAAATTCTTTATTTTAAGACTTTTATAAGGCCTAGATAACTAGGTGGTCTAATATGATTAGGCCTAGTTATTTTATTTTTTAACTATCTAATGGTCTTAGCATCTTATTATTAATTATAAGATTAATAATTAAGATACTAGGCTTCTTCTTATCTTTAATTACTCTCTAGGAGACTTAGGTTTTATAGGACCTTATAGATATATCTATTTTATTATTAATAAATAGGCTATATTTATTAATAAGCTTTTTTAGGGCCTCTACATCTTTTCTTATTAAATTTAAGATATTTTATGCCAGGCTATAGATATTAAAATCTCTAAGAATTAAATATTTACTCTATAGAATAGAGTTCTAATTTATATTTATAAGAGCTCTCTAGTTATGCTGGCTTATACTAGTATAAATATAAGAAGTCTTTATCTAGCTATTATAATAGTTTATTATCTTAGTATATCTATCTTATTTTATAATATCTACTACTATAAAGTAGGGGTAGTTAACTAGATCTATTTAGACTTTAATAACTATCTTAGCTACTATATCTTATCTAATTATAGTTACTATCTAGGTATGCTCTTTAGAACTCTCTAGCTAGTAGAATAAAAAGCTTAAATAGTTTATATTATACTTATCTACTAAAGGCTTTTAGAGATATATTATCTCTATATTAGCCTCTAATACTGTCTCTAATACTATATAGACTATAGTATTAGTATAGGTATAATTATATTAAAGTATTAATATAATTCCTAACTTAAAGATGAGTTAGGAGCTGCTATAGGTATTATTTCTATATCTATTAGCTCTATATTATTTAGCTCTAGACCTAAAATATCTATTAGTACTAGGTTTAAAAAGCTCTCTTCTAGAGGCTTTAATTAGGATCTTAGGGGTAGTAGCACTACTATACCTATCTATTAATCCTCTAGGAGTTAGTGTTATAGGTAGCAATCTTATATATGCTAGAAAGTATGCTTATATGCTTGCTTTACTAAAGGGCATCTTAAAGATATAGCTTTATAAGCCTTACTATAGTTGGTGCACTTGATTAGATAATATTAATATATCTTATTAGGCCTGCTCTTATAATCTATTATATTATAGATATAGTTTAGCGTCTTATAGTTCTTTATATAGATAGAGCATTTTAGAGATTAGTCTTTACATCTAAGATAGATAGAATACTCTATTCTATAGTACTGAGTGTATATATTCTTAGGGTTAATCTCCTTATAAATCTCTATTATATAGCATTAAGTACTAAATTAGAGGCCTAATTTAATTATTTTATAGGCTTTATTTTTAGAGCCTATAGTAACTACTATAATAGTATTTTATTAATTCTTTATTCTTAATTTTTTAAGGCTTATTAACTAGACTAGGTTTTACTTAAGTTTAAATATTTTTTAGAGCTCTATCTCTTTCTAGGCTAGACCTAGGCTATTCTTGCTATTTAGATAGTAATATATAGGGACTTTATAGATCTTAATTTATTATTATTGTTTATTAATCTCTACTAAGATGACTACTAGGTCGTATTTATATATAGTAGTAATAAGTATATTATTATAGATAGATATAAGTATATTATTAAGTATATTCTTTTAGAGGAGCACTATAAGATATTCTAAAATAGTATATCTAGTATTAATTATTCTTATAAAGTTAGATATATTTATACTACTTAACATCTAGTTAAGCTCTAATATAATATTCTTAATATCTCTATAAAGTATATTTAGAGATTTCTTATAATAGAAGATTAGATATTATTTCTCTTTACTCTAAATATTTATAGGCTTTATTAGGACTAGCCTAGGTTTATTATTTACTATAGATATTATTTATTACTTGCTATATTATATAATAGTCTATTCTCTAGTATTTACTTATTAGATATATATTATTCTTAGACTCTATTTTTTAGATACTGGCTCTAAGGATGCTTGAGTAGATTTAGAGATTAGTTTTAGTACTCTAGGCCTTATCTAGGAGCTTATTGGTGCTAGTAAGATTGATTTCTATTAGTTCTTATAAGTCTGATACTAGGGTGGGTTCTAATATTTATTTAAGCTAGGTGTTAGGTTATTAATTATAGGGGCTTATTTACTTTTAGCTAATACTAATCTAGATTTAGGAATAGGCTTTAGTGTTAAGTCGCTTATCTTAATATCTATAGATATAGATATATAGGGGGGGATGATTTTTAAAGTTTTTAGGGCTTATATTATATATTTTAGGCTATTTATTCTAAGTTATAAGGACTTTATAAGAGCTGTCTAGTTCTTAATAATAATCTTAAGCCCTATATATTCTTATAGAATAGGCCCTATAAGATCCTTATAATACTTTATAACTAGGCCTAAAATATCTAGAGTGTTATTTTTTATACTAGAGCTAATATAGAGTCTCTTATAGAGATTATATTTATTGCTAGTAGACTTAGTAATCCTTATTCTATCTCTAAATAGTGCCTTAATAGTATCTCTAAATCCTAAAAGCAGCTGGTCTATAGGGTCTATTTTGAAGGCCTATTAGGGCCTCTAGGTTTATAATGATACTTACAGGGTACTTAGAGACCTCTAGATTGATTTAACTAAATTTAACCAGCCTAGAGATAGCTGAGTTGATGCTTATAAGGTCTTTAGGGCCTGATTTCCTGGTGTTGGGGGTTAACAGCTACTAACAACCCTTAATCCTTTCTCTCTTAATATAGGGTCTCCAGGAGCCTTTAGGGGCCCTGGCGGCGTCCACATAGGGGTTTGTAGGTGCTGAGAAGCCTATAAGGCCCTCTAAAGGTGTAAAAAACGATGGTTTTTCAAAAAGTGCCGAAACTCGTGTTCCGGCCGCTCCATATCCTAAAATAAAATATAAAACTAAGAGCTAATTATATAATAAAAAAAAAATTAATATTTAATTTATATAAGAAAAAAATATTTAAAAACTCTATATTTATATAATATAAAAGATATAGGTATATCTTATTTAAAGCTATTAAAAAGCTTAAAAAAGCAATAATTAAAGTAATTATTATTATAAATAAGCTCTATAGAAAAAATAATAATAATCTTTAAGAAAAGTATAAGATCTACTTAATAAATAATAATATATAATAGATTAGTAGAATATTTATACTAAAACTAATTTAAGCCTTTTATATCTTATTTATTAATATTATTATTATATTAGAAGTGATAACTAGTAAGTAGTTTATTCTTTATATGATATACCCTATTTTAAAGTTCTATGCCACCGCTATAATAGATTTAAAAGCTATATTATTTAGAGCTGGCACTGGGTTGGGTTGGTTGGGTTCTTGGTTGCCAAGACTGGGTCGGGTCCAGGTTGGGTTTTTCTTGGTGGGTTCTGGGCTTGGTTCTGGTCAGTGCCAAGACTGGGTTGGGCTAACCAATCAGACCTAGCCTAAAAACTAGAACTAAGCCCAAGCCTGCTAAGCCTGGGCTAGACTGATTAATCTAATCTAACCCAACAACCAAACCCAAGCCCAAGTCAAAAGGTTAGGTTGGGTTAGAGCTGGGTCTAGATTAAACCTAATATTAGCCCCACTAATTACCATATTAAGTCTAGTTTCAGTGAATAGACCTCTAATATTAGGGCTAGAGTTACTAAGACTAGGTTAGGTCTAGGTTAGGTTTTTCTTGGCGGGTTTTGGGCTTAGTTCTAGTTAGTGCTAAGACTAGGTTGGGCTGACCAATTAGACCTAGCCTAAAAACTAGAACTAAGCCCAAGCCTACTAAGCCTAGACTGGGCTAACTAATCTAATCTAACCCAACAACTAAACCCAAGCCCAAGTCAAAAGGTTGAGTTGGGTTAGGGTTGGGTTCAGGTTGAACCAGACCCAGTGCCAGCTCTAGTTTTAAGAGTAGATTAAAAGCTAAAGAATATTAATAAGAATATTAAAATAAATCTTAATATATTAGTATAGAGATAGATATATAATAGAAATCTATATATAGGCTTATAAAATATAAAAAGAGAATAAGTATATCTTATAATAAAATACTAGATCTTTTATTATTTAGAGAATAGAGTCTAAAGATAAGCTTAATACTATAATATTATACTATAAAGCTTCTATTATCTATATTTCTAGTTATAGTATTACTATATATAATTAGAGTTATAAGATTAATAGTTATATTATAATATATAGTATATAAAGCTAAATATAGTTAGAAAACTATTAATTTCTAGTATTCTATTAAATAGTTAGATAATACTATTAATATTATATATAATAAATAGAAAATTAGAATACTATTTAATTAGAATATAATTAGACTATTTTAATAAATACTATTTATATAAATATTATTATAGACTATATTATATAAAATATAATCTATATTATTAATATAGAATTACCTACTATTTAAATAAGATATAAAGATATAAAAAAAAAAAGAATATTTACTCTACTATATTAATAGATATAATATTTAAGTATAGAGATGTAATAAATATAATAAATATAAGAGATATATTAATAAAAATTAGAAAGATCTTAATAAATATTACTATTTATATATAAAAATAATTTTTTAATTATTTTATCTCTAACTTTTAACCATGCTATACCAACTAGGCCTAGCTCCTGTGGTTTTTATTAGCTGTAACCCTGAGCTGTTCACCAGCTCAACGCAAACTAATGATAGGGTCCTGGTGTCCCTTTAAGCTAGGTGCTAGGCCACTAGCTACGGGGGCTTGCCTGCTTTCGGTAGGCGCTAACCCAGATTCAGGAACGGGCCTTGGCGTTGAGTCGCTTGTCCTAACGTCCGCGGATATAGGTGCGCTGGGGGGGACAATTTTTAAGGCCTCTAGGGCCTGCACTGTACGTTCTAGGCAGTCCATTCTGAGTCGTAGGGACTTGATAAGGGCCGCCTGGTTCTTGATAGTGATCTTGAGCCCTGTACATTCTCGTAGGATAGGCCCTATCAGGTCCTTATAATGCTCCATAACCAGGCCTGAGATGCCTAGAGTATCGTTGTCCACGCCAGAGCCGATATAGGGTCTCTTATAGAGGTTGTATTCGTTGCTAAGGGGCTTAGTAATCCTCATTCCATTCCTAAATAGTGCCTTAGCAATGTCTCTAAGCCCTAAGAGTAGCTGATCTGCGGGGCCTGTTTCAAAGGCCTGTTGGGGTCTCTGGGCTTGTGACAACGCCTGGGTGGCGCTTAGAGACCCCTAGATCGATTTGACCGAACTTAACCAGCCTAGAGATGGCTGGGTTGGCGCTTGTGAGGCCTCTAGGGCCTGATTTCCTGGCGTTGGGGGTTGGTGGCTGCTAACGACCCCTAATCCGTCCACTGTCGATATGGGGCCTCCAGGAGCCTTTGGGGGCACTAGTGACGTCCACATGGGGGTTTATAGGTGTTGAGAAGCCTATAAGGCCCTCTAAAACGTGTAAAAACGACTGTTTTTCAAAAAGTGCCGAAACTCGTGTTCCGGCCGGTGTATTATTTCTAGCTATAATATGATATCTATCTAATAGTCTCTCTAATCTAATTATAATAAAAATAGTTATACTAGTATATAGAATACTATAATAGTATTAATCTAGAGATAATAATTAATCTTTAATAAAGAATTATTAACTTATAATACTATTAAATTTATTCAGAAAACTACTAGTAAAATTACTAAAATAATATAATATACTATAAATACTATTCTCTAGTATATTTAATATCTTATAAATAATTAATTAGTTAGCTATTAAATATTATATAATAGTATAAATAGTAAATAATCATCTAATAATTAAGATTATATTCTATAATCTAATTAATAATAAAGGTTTCTATCTTTATATTAATAGATATATAATAAG
>JAMAFY010000032.1:0-115087 GCA_023625915.1 Talaromyces sp. PB3603 | reverse complement strand
TAACCAGGAAATCTGTTATCGTCAATTTCCCGGCGCCCTCGAAGCCGGACTCCTCCCTGAAGCACCAGCCACCGAAGCAACAAACGACGAAACAGGGGGCTGGCTCATCCGCCCGTCAAATACGTACTGGTCAGGCGGCGAGTTTGACCCCTGGCGAACATTGTCACCACTGTCAACCGAAGACTTTGCGCCGGATTTTGTCACGTTCAGGTCGAATATCCCGCAATGTAACCGGGAGACGGCCGAAAGAGAGATTTTCGGCTACGTGATGGCCAATGCGATGCATTGCTTTGATTTCAACATGCAGTTTGCGGGAGGAGAGGTGTCAAGGAACTTGTTTAAGAGTGCTTTGGATGAATGGTTGCCTTGCTGGCAGCCCAAGGCGAAGAGGGCGTGGGTTGGCTAAGCCTTTGATGCCTTGATTTCGAGCGTGCGTTTCCTTTGCATTTACGGCGTTTCTGGCTTTGCATCACAACGACTGTACCTACATCTAGAAAGAGCACATACTGCATACCCATAGAGTGTATATTCTGGATCGATACCTAATTTTCAGATCTTCAACGTCTAATTCTATAATTTTATTGACAATGCATGAAAAAAAGGAAATCCTCCTACTCTTACACAGACTTCTGTGAGGTCTAGACAATAGCGAATAATTGACGTTGCTGAGTCAATTTGGCTGCCAAAAGTACCGCTGCACCAATTAATAGGCTAACACCAGAGTAAATGGACAACGAAAGATACCCATACTTTTCGATCAGGGCTCCACCTATAGGGGTACTTGCCAGTGCACTAAAAAGTCGTCAGTACATCTGTAGATCAACGTCAAAAGACACACGGGCTGCTATAATCTCACGAGAAAGAAGTCGACGCCATCACGAAACCAACGACCGTACCAATTGTAGCTGGACTTGCAATTTGTGCAGCACAGGCTTGCTGTAAGGACAAAATTCCCTGTTGAGATTATAGTCAATTATGCGAGTCCCCATCTCCATGAACAGAAGCTTGCTTACACCAGAAGTAAAGCCATAAGCGAGCGAAAACATGACGATGCCAGCAACCGAGGTAACAGTCGTCCAACACAACGCAATGATTCCGGAAAAAGTGGTCATTGCAATACACAGGTTGAATCTTCCATACTTGTCGGCCACCATTCCAGGAATAACTCTTCCGAAGAGAGATGCGCCATTGATGATGGAGACGGTGTAGAAAGATAAGTTTGACGAGAAACCCTGTGACAGAGCATATTCGGTGGTGTAGAAAAAGGGCATGAACATGCCGAAATAGACAAAGAAGAACCCGCAGGCAGTAAAGAGTGTCTGTTTTCTGGCTACTATTGACCAGTCCCACGCTGGCCTTGGTGGTTTAGCCCCATTGTCCTTGCTATGTTGTGAATCATTTTTAGGTGGAAGGGGTGGCCTGGCAAAAAGGCACGAAAAGACGAGGATCGGAATCATGATAAAACCGGCAATGCGTAAAGTCCACCCAAACCCGATATCGGGCTTTTGTAGAAGTGCGTGCACAACGACGGGCCAAAGGACTCCTCCAAGTGATGAGCCGGAAATCGTCACTCCGACAGCGAGGGCAAGTCGTTTCTTGAAGGATTGGCCGACGAGGGCAATAGCTGGACATAATAGAAGGGTATTTCCGATTCCGAGGAGCACGCCCTGGGCGAGAACGAAATGCCAGTATTCTTTGCAGATAGATATCATCATTATCGAAAACACTGTTGTAATAGAGCCGAGCCAGAGCATGACCTATAATGATGAATAAGTAAGTGCTTGTCAATCCCTCGAGGAGAATCGGCTCACCACAGCACCGAACATATCCAAGATTCGCCCTGTCACCAGCGAACCCGCGAACAGTAGAAAGTTATTGATTGCTCCAATCCACCCAATGTCTGAATTTGACATGTTCGACAGCAAAGTTTCGGAATAGTATGCTTGGAAAACACCAAATGCATTAATGAAACCGACAGAACAGAACGCTGCTCCGGCACAGCCGAGTAAGGTTAGGCATGATCGGGTCCTGGTAGAATATTCGTAATTAGTAAAATGGCCGAGTTGTGATTCATGATGCCTCCATTTCATACGTGAATTCTTTGCTTGGTAGGACAGCAACATAATTTTCGTCAACAGTGGTGATTTCTGACCGAGGTGATGCGTCTGAGACGTCTTTGGCTTTGCCGTGTTCCATCTCTGGCTGGTGACTTCGATCTCGACGGAACTCAATTCGTATAGTGATTTCAAAAAGCTGTTCTGCAGGGGCCAATGAGATTTATACTCATTAAATGACCTGAGCTTTTTTCATCCCATCGTAAAAGAGACGGAGTGTCCGGTGCAATAACACTCAATAGGGTTAGGGCTTTCCAAACAGTGAGCTGCGAACATCGGATTGTCCGCGGAGCTTCCATCTAGCTTGAGCTAGCTTAAGCCTAGATGAGGATAGCGCCGGAGGCATATCATCCAGCTTTATGCTTCTTCGCTCTTCGTGAACGAATGTATCTGTCAAATATTGGTTTGTTTGATCGGACTTGTATACTTGTCATTCTTTGAAACACGTGATATTGCAGGTCATCATGCCCGAAAAGAGAAAATCGCATAACGAGTCTAAGGACATCTCTAACGACGACTCCAGAAAACGGGCTCCACGACAAGACCCCGTCTCATGTCACAGCTGTCGTAAGAAGAAACTCAAATGTGATCGACAACAGCCATGCTCGAATTGTAGGTCAAGGAGACTTTTGTGCAACTACGTTGTCGCCACAGTAGCATCGCCTAGGGACCCTCGGTTGTCAACCAGCGACAACATTGTCGCTACTGTTGCTCATGAATATGCGCCGGTTGCACCCCCTATAACAGCCACGGAGGGCTCGGCATTATCAATGAGCAACAACATTACAGTTTCGCAGTCGCAGGTCCACCGCAATCAGAGAATCAATCTATCATCTCAACGAGCTACGGAGCAGGGACATTCGGGTCTAGCACCGCCAACAACAGCTAGGGATCCTCCATGGTCCAACATCACAGCTTCGCAGCCGCAGGTCCACCGCGAGCAGAGAATCAATCTATCATCTCAAGAAGCTACGGATCAGGAAAGAACGACCGGCTGGCTTGAAAATATAGTGATGGCTCCCCGCATTCCGGATGCGTTGCCGATGTCCATCAAGAATAAACTAATCACCGCCAAACATTCAGCAGTCTCGGTGACAAATTTGACATCGTTTCTACCTCGTGAAACAGAGGCACTTGCGCAATTCCACTACTACGTGGATTATGTTGGCTACCTCTACCATTTAATCATTCCGAGTCAGGTCCAGTCCCAGATACATGCAATTTATCAAAGCATGCATAATGCGTCAACGGCAGCGGTCGATTTGAATCACCTTGCCCTTCTCTTCAGTATTCTGGCGTCAGCATACTATTTTCAGAATCTGGGCTCAAATACAGCATCCGCCAAAGAGGTCGAAAAAAGGTGTCACGAGTACATCAATCTTATTGCCGCGGCTCTAACACAGAGCGATTTCATGAACTACCCTACCGTTGAAGGATTTCAAGCTGCCCTTGTGGTTAACTTTTTCATTCCAAATCATGGACAAGACACTTCTGCCCGAGCATTGTTTAATATGGGAACTTTGGTCAATCAGTGTCGACAGATGGGACTCTTTCAGATCGATTCCGCACCAAACAAGGCTTTTCGAAAGGCGCATGGATTCGATCCAGCGGATGTAGAATTGAGGCGCAGGCTGGCTTGGTTGGTTGCCTCTTACGACTGGTTCGTCAATTTTTCCAATTTTCTCCATTACTCTTCCTATCACGGCGCATTTTCTAATTCTACTAGGCTCTTGGCGTATCTCGGGGGCCCCCAGGAGGACAGCTACCTTGTCAACCCAGCCCACATGGCTCTAGACATGCCCGCAAACATACCAGACGAAGATCTGTGTAAAGTCGGGAATGGCGGCGGATCCTTACCAGACAACATTCCCACTACAATGTCGTACTTCATATTCCGCCTCAAAATGTCCATCTACTGTCGCGACATTGTCGACTATACGTGTCGTGAGCGTTTAGAAGGCGTGGATGTCCCTTATGATAAGATCATGGAACTGGACCAGAAATGGCAACAATACAACAAAGAGCTTCCGGAATTCTTTCGCTTAGATAACGATAGTCGGCGCAGATACGCTCACGTCTATGCGAGCTCACCGCAAATCGCGTGGCAGCGGTTGGTCGTCCAGCAAGGATCCCATTCTCGTTTGTGTCGCTTGCATCGCACTTATTTCATTCGTGGAGCCAGGGATCCTGCTTATTCTTACTCGCATATGACATGCCTGCAAGCTGCACGGCGCGTCATCGAAATCAAGCGCATCATGGATAAAGAATTTCCAGACACGCCCAGTGTAACCACAGCTTGGTCCGTCATGCACCATGTTTTCATGGCTGCAGTGATATTGTTGATGGACATCTGCTTCAATTGGGATGATATCCTAGCAGATCGACGGAAAGAGGAAATACTTGAAGCTTGTCGGATGCTTGATAAAGCTCGGAGAAGCTCGAGACTTTTACGAGAGGGTATCAATGCGATGATGGACATTCTGCAGAATCGCTGGCGGTCTATTCCGAGTGATCAACAAGAACAGCCTGGTCAGCAACAAGAAGAAACAGATTTTCATTTGACACGAGAGGTCCAACATTCCGGCCTGCAAGAAGGCACAGCGGGAGTTTCTGCATCCACAGACCTATACTCTTCGACCGATGCAGAGAATGTATCATTTGCCAATGACGCCACTGAGTGCAATTGGGAGAACCTGTGGTCTGAGTTTCTGGACAGTGGTGCCATGATGGCGAGCAGGCCTAATGAGTGGATGGGCTTATTATCCGACTTGAATGAGTCAGCACCTATTTTATGAGATGATCGTTGTTGCATACAGTCACTGGTACTTTATTGCCGCTCACAATTATATCAATTATGCTTCATCGAGGCTGAACCCTAAGGCGCCGCAACCTTAAAGTCTGCGGCATGATATCATCCCGAGGCAAACCATCCCTTGCAGAGTGTGTTTTGAGTTTGATTTCTACTAATGAAGGAGATCATTGAAGCCTTTTAATAGAGAAATAGCCGAATACATACCAGAAAATATCATCTTCCAGGATGAGCACTAACATGGTCGATCAAAGACGCAAAGGTTTCCCCCGAGTCCATCGCTATATCACCACCCACAACCCCGAGGGCGAAGCCATTTTCCTCTCCAGCAGCCAAGTACCCGAGTGCGCACCTTTTCGTTCAGCAGGCGAAGATGGTGAACTCGCATTATTATATGCAACAGACACATTTCCCGTGCAATGCCAGGATGAGGCCGATGTCGCCGTATATGATTCCTATCTACACATGCCTCCGGGACTTACGCCCAGTCAAGGGACAATGTTTCGTGTCATTGACATGCAGCCACTTAAAGAAACGCCGATGCACAGGACTGTGACCGTAGACTACGGGATTGTCTTGGAAGGGGAAGTGGACCTTGTTTTGGATAGTGGTCAGAAGAGGACTCTGCGGCAGGGAGACGTTACAATCCAGAGGGGTACAGCACATTCATTCCGGAATAGGAGTGAGTCGAGATGGTGTCGGGTGCTATTTGTGTTTCTGCCCATGCAAGAGTTGACGGTAGCGGGGAAGAAGATGGAGGAGGAGTGGTATGAAGAGAGATACGAGACTAGAGAACCGCAGGAAAGAATCGAGCAGGAGGGCTGTCATGATTGACGGCCAGTCCTTGCATTCATGCCATCTATAAATTAATCATGGGTTTCCAGTGCACAGATGATTATCTATTCGATCCTCCATGTCTCAAATAGAGTTGTGTTGAACCCAGATTACCCCGTTAACGCAAAGCACTGCCCATTCTGGAAAATAGTCAGCACTATCACAAATTCGACGCCCTTCAAACGACAAGATCAGCATGGTGGTCAAATCAAAGTAAGAAGAAGACTGAAGGAAGATATTCCCTAGCATGGATTTGGTTATTGTACTCATCTATGGTCGGAATATTCCGAGTTTCCGAGACCGTTCCGAGTCTTATCTAATCTGGCCATCTTTTTACTTAACGTCGGTGGTGCGCATCGCGACTGGTTCAAGAGAATCCAAATTTTTGGTACGGTTTTATTCACAGATATTCATTTTATATGGTCATACAAATATACATCTTTCTCTCTCTCTCTCTCTCTCTCTTTTATTTACGAAATTATAGCCAATGGACCGGGAACAATTCCGCACCGCGGCTCATGCAGCCATCGATGACAGTCAGTATCACCCCGCGGACAAGGGAGACCCTGTACACAATTGGCTCTTCTGCAAGGCGCATTGACTTTGATCATTTCAACCACAACTGACTGTATCTACGTGATGAGCAGTCATAAATCATTTTGATTCCCTTCCCGGCCGCCGCGTCCTCCCAACCATTGAACCCGGCTATCTTCGTCCCCAGATCCCTGAAAATCCACCCATCGAACCACAAGCATGGTCCGAAATACAAGCAGATATCGAGTCCAAGATCCAGCCGGGTCTGACACATTGGCAATCGCCGAATTTCATGGCATTTTTCCCGGCTTCGGTCACATACCCCAGTATACTGGGAGAGATGTATTCGGCGGCTTTCAATGCGCCGGCGTTCAATTGGATTTGCTCACCAGCCTGCACAGAGCTTGAAACGGTGATTATGGACTGGGTCGCGAAAGCATTGGGATTACCGAAGTGCTTTTTGAGCACGTCGGAAAATCGGGGCGGAGGTGTCATTCAGGGTACTGCCAGCGAGTCCGCGGCTACGATGCTGATTGCTGCACGTGAACGACGCGCGCGCGAGCTCACTCTTGCCGAGGGAGTCAAAGACAATGGTTCACGCGAATACGAAGATAGGATATGCGCTCATCGCTCCAGACTGGTTGCTCTAAGTAGCGATCAGGCTCATAGCAGTATCGCAAAGGCTGCTTTGGTGGCCGGTACGAGATTTCGTTCCGTCCCTTCTAGATTGGAAGATAACATGGAGATGACTGGGGAATCGTTACGTGCTATTTTAACTAAAGTAGAGGAGGAGGAAGGACTCGTGCCTTTCTTCATTACTTTCACCATGGGTACGACTAATTCGTGCGCTGTGGATCGGTTTGCGGAGCTCAAGGCGGTTTTGAGTGAGAAGGAGTCCTGGAGAAAGATATGGGTGCATATCGACGCCGCGTATGCAGGCGCTGCTTTGGTTGTAGACGAGTATCAACATATTGCGCAAAACTTTGCAGAGGGCGTGGACAGTTTTAATATGAACATGCACAAGTGGTTGCTGGTAAACTTTGATGCGAGGTGTGTTCTTCTACTTTCATGGGGCTACGATCTTGTACTGACCGGTGCAAATAGTTGCTTATTCGTCCGGAATCGCATTGATCTCACTAACGCCCTTGATATTACTCCTACGTACCTCCGCAACCCATACTCTGAAACAGGCACAGTAATCGACTACCGTAACTGGCAAATCTCACTCGGTCGACGATTCCGAAGTCTCAAAATCTGGTTCGTCATGCGCAGTTATGGCCTCAACGGCATGAAAGCACATATTCACAGGGGTCTTAAACTCGGCGGCCTATTCACGGAAAAGGTTAAAAATCGACCAGACCTCTTCGAAATCGTCACAAAGCCTGATTTCGCCCTGACTGTACTCCGTGTACGCAGCAACGCTGCCTCACTTATTGCATCCAGCGACAGTAATGATGTCAAGGGCACCAATGGCGTCACGAAGCACCAAGTCGCTCAAGTCGACGAGAAAGCGAACGAGATCACGCAGAAAGTATACGAGTTGATCAATTCCCGGGGTGAGATATATTTGACTTCGAGTGTGATTGCGGGCATATATGTGATCAGAGTTGTGGGTGTGAGTACGCAAGCTGATGAGGCACATACGTTGCGCGCATTTGACATTTTGGTGAATACGACGGAGGAAGTTTTGCGTGGTTGAGTACATACGCATTCACATGGATATAGAAAATGAGTATACTGTATATATAGATACTAGAGAATAATGGCCTATTCCATTTCAGTCCTCTTTCTGACTACTACCAAATACGTGCACAACTGTATTACCAAGATCCCATGAACGACCAGAGTAACATAAAAATTTGGTAGCATTCAGCATTTATGCAGAATCTTGCTGTTCCTGGGTGTCATTTTTATAACCTATGGACACAATTCAAACCCCGAGCGACTTGACATACGTCTTCGCCCCTTCCCCAATGGGCTGCACAATTGTATAACTCTGCGAGGAATCCACCTCTTGAACACCGTTCGTCATGAATAATGGCGTCAACTCCCCATCTTCACTGAAGAACAATTGTGGTCTCTCCCTTCTCGAGTAATTTGTCGCCGTACCATCCGTGAACGTGACATACGTGCTATACGCCAACGTATCATTATTGTACGTCCATTTTCCATTCCAGTTGCGCGCATACGCATGGCGACCGACTTTGGGACCAGAGCCAAATCCGCCTCCGGCTTCAAGTGAGTGAACGAGCATGTGGAAATTCCCCCGTTTGTCGCGCCATGCAAAGGGGTCTTCTGTATTGTCGGGGAATATAGGGTGGTCATGGACACGGGTATAGGGACCCGTGAAGTTCGGTGCCACTGCTACACCGATCTGTTCGAGCTCATCGCCACAATTCCACACGCAACCGCGGTATGTCATGAGCATCTGATCTGTATGTCCATTGTCAGACCATAGGGGAAGAGGTCCCGGGTTGGTAGTATCGGCATCCCATGTTCCGTTGGCGTTTCCCGGCATGACTTGGCCATGGAACTTCCAATTTCTCAGGTCTGGAGATGACCAGGCGCTGATTCCGCTTTCGCCATTATTTGTCTGGCCTGGTCCACAGGTGATCGGTCCTGCTGATGAGCAGCCGTCTGGCACCGCGACAGGGCATCCAATGTGTATCAAGATATACAACCTATCCGCTTCACTCCACACGACAGTAGGGTTATGTGCAAATGTTCCCACGACTTCTTCATCAAATTGATAGGGGCCTTCGGGACCGCTTGAAGAAGTCGAACGGATAATCCTGCTATACGGAGTCCAATAGCTCAGACCACATCCATGTGCAAACTCGGCCATGAACAAGTGGAAGATTTCTGAGTCAAAAGGGTCGTGAATGATTTTGGCTCCCCATGAAGACATTCCTTCAGCTGTCCGGTTGTAGCCGGTATACCTTGTAGCTGGACGGAGATCTAACTGGCCACAGTCAGAGGCGATCCAGCCCGGATCGCAAAGACATGTTCCTCGTTGGCAGACGCCGTTGAGACTGCAGTCTTCATCAGTGTTACACGCAAGGGTCTGTTGGAAAGAGGCCGCGGTGACGATAAGAATAGGAATAGAAAACTTCATTTTGGTGAAGTGTAAGGTGAATTTCAAGACAACACTGAACTTCGATTCGGTGCGCCGACTGAATTTAATTTTCTATAAAAAGCTCTTCTACATATAGCAGTGGAGTAAATCATATCAGGGGAGATTTATCCACGAATTGATCTTCATGCATCGTCACAAATGCGGGGGTTGCAGCAGTGGCTCAATGATCGACCGGCTAAATTCCTTACATATATTAAGTTATTAGACTTTGTAAACGCCTATTCATACATATTTACTGGCAGATCCTCATGTATCCTGAGCATGATATAGATATGAGTCGCTCAGGGCGACACGATAATGCACTTTTCCCGCAACTCATAAACTTCCCAAACGGGCAACTTATTTCCTGACTCGGCAAGTAAGTTGTTCTCCTCGCAGCACCTGCGAAGTATAGGCTTCCCCAGTCTCCGATCCATAGTACTTGTGCTAGCGATAGTATAAGTTGACCCAAACAACTCACTGGCATTGACTTGATTAGGTGATTTTACCCAATATCCGATCCAACTCTTTAAAGATTCAATATACATGGTCCAGCAACCTTTATACTCCTAGTATGTTCAAAAACATCTCAATCCGAATAATTGACAAAGAAGTCATCACTTGGAGAACATCAGACTCATCTTGAGAGCATATTACACCCTAGCTTTTCCCCGACGGGGCTGTCCATTTCTTCCATCTATCACGTATATTTGCAGTCAATGATTTCGCAGCTTTGAGTGGTCTTGCTTCTGCTGACAAGGGCTTCAGTAACTCAAAAGAGCACAGAAGATCTGCTGATACCGACATTATTGCTCCCCAGTTGTCGAATTCTCCACAATACTAAACAAGGTCGTTAGTTATCAAACCGCAAAAGAGACTGAATGTGTCACAACGGAAGCGGCCAAGGTACTTACATTAGGCGCAGTGAATATAGTAACAAGCACGCGATCCTCATAAAACTCATAACCATCCTCAACAACCATATGAGCCCGACAGATCAAATCAATATCAAATTTTGTCAAAAACTCTCGAATTACGTTTTTGCCAAATGTATAGCTTACACCACGTTCATTCGCCTCCCAATCATGGTCCATGTCTGCCGGGTCACTCCAGAGCAGATCGTTAAGAAGCCCATAGTCGGGTATATCTGTCGGTCGTGCTATTGCGCGAATATCGTTCATATGCCCCAGCGATGGCGATAGTCCGCCATGAACACAGAAGAGTTTCTCGGAGACGACAGCTGCTACTGGGAGACAGTTGAACACATCGACGAATGTTTTCCAAATTTTGATGCTGCATCGACGTTTGCACTCATCGTAGAACCCATAGACGCGGGTGACATTGGCGCATTCATGGTTTCCTCTCAAGAGGAAGAAGTTCTCGGGGTATTTCAATTTGTAGCATAGCAGCAGGAGAAAAGTCTCTAGTCCTAATTTGCCCCGATCCACGTAGTCACCAAGGAAGAGATAATTCTCATTCGGTGGGTAGCCACTCAATTCGAACATTCTGAGAAGGTCGGTGTATTGGCCATGGATATCTCCGACGATCTTGACCGGCGCCTTTAGTTCGAGCAACACAGGCTGCGATAGAAACATCTCCCGGGCTACCGCACAAAGTACTGTGATTTCTTCGTTGCTGATGCACAGTGTTTTCGCAGAAGTCCCGGGTGACGCTAGAAGACGTTGAATCATGTCATCCAGTACGGTGTCTTGGAGATACGACATATCGGTTTTTGACACGTCCGAATTGACAAGTATTGAGCTACCTTCAACAAACTGCCGGGGCACAACATCAGGGACTTTGCCGGTTATAGGATTGTCGGAAATATGATCAACTTCTCTCCTCTGCACAACTGGTGTATTGTCTTTGCTGTCTTTTTCGACGCGTCTCTGGTTCTTCGAAGACACTACCTCTATTGGCCATGTCCTCGAACTATGTGCATCTTTTAGATGCTCTCGCTCTATCGCTGTTATGTCAACTACCGTTTCCCGGAGCTCATTTGTGTGCTCATCAGACGTGATCCCATGCGAGCTTCTCCCTCTGCCGGGATCAGTAGTTGACAGAGAGAGTCGCCGCCTCTCCTTATCGACACTTGTATAGTCTCTCTGGTATTCCACCTCAAATGTCTGGTGTGTTGGGGACCGTGGGTGTATTGGCGATGGCAACCCACCCGATATATCTAGTTGACTCCCGGAGAAAGAGGAGCGGGAGCCAGTACGACGTCGAGGTCGAATTAGTATCTCTGTATCATTTTCCCGGTCGCTCCAATGATAAACAACTGGTCGCCGCGTGGTGTTGACACTGTAGACTGTATCTTCGTCACTACCAATTTCATTCTGGTCTGTCCCTGAATATTTCAAGGAGATCCGAGGTAATTGGACGATTTCCGTGCGCGATCGTACTCTAGAGTTGGGACCCATTGTTTCCATAAGGTCGAACAGTATCGAATCGTCGTCAATCTCAGAGAGTTTAAGTGTAGATGAATCGCGAGTTTCCTTTAAACGTGGCGATCTCATCCAGAATTTTCGTTTGTGGCTCACAAGAAATAGATCAATTTCCTGATCTGACATATCCAGAGAATGTCGCTCTAGAAACCTTTTGCGAAAATCTCTGATCTCTTCCGGTGGTGTACTGCATTTGGCGCTTGAATGACGCGTCTGCTTTGTTGCGATATGTTGAAGTACTAAGTCATCATTCATATTCACCATATCGTCGAAAGCCTCCGTGACAAAACTCCACTCGATACTTCTCCTTGATAAGTTGTGAGAAGTCAAGACTGATTCTTCGCTCTCATCGTCCGAATCAAGAAGTACAATTGGACCACTATCCTCAAAATTAGTCTTGGCATTTTTGTCTGGGTCGTTCTCGATGGTGCTTCTCTTGCGAGGTTTTGATATGCGCGAACTCGTGCTTTCAGCGTCAGAGCTTTCCGAGCGATCGTCTTCGTAAGGTGGCAGAGACTTCAAGGCAAGAAACCTCAAATGACCAACGATATGTTCCTCGATCGTGATACCCTCTGACATATCATCATAGCCACAGAATGGGCAGGATTTAAACAGTGGTCCGATTGTCCGTGCATTTCGGTCGGCGAGAACGCGTAGCTGGGGGTCACTGAATGCGTTTTTATGGTCTTGTTTCAGGTGATTGATGTACTCCTCTCTCGATTCGAGAACAATGGTTCCGTGTGATTTTGAGTTGCAGGGCCAACGTAATGCGTGTTCTCGCATATGTCTCAGCCATTCATCGCTATGGCCAAACAAGTTTTCCTGATCATTGCAGTGCTCAAATAGACAAATATAGGCATCAAGGTCATTTCGGACGTGTGATCTGTCACGGTGAGTATTAGATGACGATTGGTAATAGGACAGACAGCCTACCTCCACTTGTTGTCATCACTGATATCTACTGCCGGAATGGCATAAAAACAAAATGGACACGTCACTTCGCCCACAGCACGAAGACATTGGTCCCAACACGCATTCAGCTCTCTCGACAATTTGAAACCCGCCTCTACTTGAGTTTCAGTCTTATCGAGGCCGGCCGTTCTGGCCCCCTCGGAAATGGAGGCAAGGTTGCTTTCATGTTGCGCCTCTAGCGCCCTTTTCATTTTTTTGTATTTGCGCCTGACACGACCAAGAGGCGGAAGCGGGAATGGAAGATCTTCATGGTTGTCAAAAGCAACCGTTTTTGTTCCAGAAATGACAGAAGGCGCGGAAGCTTTTCTGAACTTGTCTGCTGCTAGAGTTGTTGCACTCACTCCAGCTTGAGACTTGTAGTTTACGCCAGCGTCATCCTCCTTTGGGTTATCTTCACCTTCCTTGTTTTTGACTTGTGGTAATTCCTGCGTGGCAGGGTTTTTTTGCTGGTGTGCTTGAGGTGCCTGCACCTTTGGCTGAGGCTTTGTCTCTCTAACTCTGACCGCAAAGTTTCCAAAGCGAGATCGTTTGTACAGCACACGTTTCCGTCGTATTATCATTGCCCGAACAAGTCGCTGCAAGATTTTCTCGTCAATGCTGCGAAATTTATCGCGCACATAATTAGCAAAAATGATTTCAAGCAGCGGTTCCACGTCGTTTCCTTCTTCATCTAGAATTTTAAAAGTGTTGGCAGCTTTGGCATTTTGCGTCTCACTGCTGGCTTTGCGGATAGTATTCGATAGCCGGTGAAGAAGGGTGATTTGGTTCGCAAGCCCTTGAATGTGCTTATTAAGCTTTTCTTGATCGAGCTCTGGTGCATCATCGCTTTCATATTCTATGAACGACTTTAGATAAAAGGTACCTTTGTTATTGTGTGAGCCGGGTGTGCGTTACTCTATAGTGGTCGCAATACTTGCATTCTTTTGTCTTATCCTCCAATACCTCGAGCAATCCAGTGATCACTTCATGAACCTCTTGTGCCTCCCTTAGACGATGGTCTAACGAGGCTCGTCCTGAAGCAAAGACTCCGATGTTGGCTGTCCACAGTGAGAATCTCGCAAACTGATCCTCGACCCGCGACATCTCTCGCGGGGAGATGAAGGCCGACTTTTCCAAGCATTGCTGGAATGCGGTGAAACATATTCCAGCTGTTTCTGCGATAGTCAGCTCAGTATTCATTTGAGCTCTGAATCATATATCGATGCACATAGTCAGTTGGTGGACCGAAGATGGGTTTGATAAGGCGGCTGCGGGGAGAGGAATACTTGGGACGAAGAGGAAAAGCGCGGGCCGTGCCGAGCACATGAGGCTGATTAGCAGCTAAATCATGAGACTCCGACAAATCGTTTCCCTCTCAAAAACAACTACTCAGACGACCGATGGGGATGTACTGTATCTAGCACTATAATGGCCGTGGGCTCTGATGTGTCTGGCAAAAGCGATGCCAGACTCCTTCTAATCGCAACAGAAACGCTCCGCGAGATTGCAAAAGTCCTTAGAAGTGATGGCGCATCCCGCGAGTCAAAGAACTTCTACTCCACTTTCATGGCACATTGTCTTTTGATCCGAGATCAAATCAATCGAGTCAAGACCTTGATCGCAGACGATCATCAACTCCTTGTTGACATCCTGAATCGTTTCGAAGCAACCGTCGCATCCGCTATTCTCGATACACGGCCGGTGGCTCCCACAAACTTATATCCTCGACTGCGAGCGTTGAACCAAGCATGGAACAAGTTGCGAAATGATGATGGTCACAACAAGAAAATGTTTTTACAAAAATATGTCAACCTTTTTTGCGATCCAGACCAGCCTGATACGCTGATAGAGTTTCTCGAAGATTGGGAAGATGGGATTACAGAGCAATATCCGGATGATCCCTCGCTGTGGCGTAGTGATCATTTACCGCAAAGCAAGAGCAGGGCGCAACCTTCCTATGCTGTTTGGAATGCCTCTCAGTCTCTTTTCCGAGCTTTACTGGAATCAAAAGAGTGCGAGTGCGACCCAACGCACGAAGTCGGCGTGAGGCTGTTCCTGAACACGTTCCGAAAACTACCAAGTAATGAGAGGGACCCTGCTGAATCCGACTACGGCTTTGAGATTTTTCTTTCCATTCAGAAAGAATGGCACGAAGCAAATGTGAATGTTGCGAAAACTGGTGCAGGAATCAGATTCAACCAAGATGACACTAGCAAGAAGAAGCTCCCCGCTATGAAAGTAAAACATTTGTGCGAACCCATAAGGAAGAGAAAGCCGTTTGATCGGATTAAACTAAGGGTCGATGATGATGGCCGACTGTGGAAGTTACGCTCCGAGAAGTGCTGCTTTACTATTGATGAGAGCAAGCCGCCTGTATCACTACAGCAGTTTATCCAAGATCAATACCGATCTCTCACGGATAAGACTAAGCGTATTCTTGCAGTTCTGCTTGGTTATACCGTTCTATATCTTCATGAGACCCCTTGGCTTCCGTCAACTTGGGGGCCGTCGAGTATATTATTTTTTCACACGACATCGTCGTCTATTCCTTTGAAACCATTCATTCAAATCAAACTTGCCCGGGATCATGCCAAACCCGCAGAGCCCGAAGACATAGATCCTGATGACTTTGATCCAGACGAGCTAGATCCCGATGATATCATGATGCATCAGTGTCCTCATCTCGTCACGCTAGGAATTGTTCTTATGGAGCTGTATCTAGCAACAACCTTCGAAGAGCTGGCAGAAAAATACAACATTCCTTTAAATGACCGCACCAGATCAATCGACGCGGAGTTGGTGTTTTCAAAATGCAAAAGCGAAATACCAGAAAACTCTCAATTTCACTACGCGGTAGAGAAGTGTCTAGACCCAAAGGTCTGGGAGGATGAGAATGGGGTGAGGTTGGATGATCAAACGTTGAAGATCACGATATACCAAGAGGTCATACGGCCTCTAGAAGACGAGCTGAATCATGCGTTCAGTTATATTCCCATTGAAGATCTAGATCGAATTGCACATACTCTAGATCTCGGAAGCTGGGGTCAAATTACCCAGAGTCAGCAGCAAGTCAACGCTCAACCAGTAACTGCGGCGCCCGTATCGCCGAACGAGTCATTCTACGGCTCAAGGCAACAGACGCAATTCCAACAACTGTTTCAAGGACAGTGGCACCTAGGCTCACCACTAGTTGTACCCATTTTTCAGCAGTCGTTCGCCAATCAGACTTCTGTGTTTCAGGAACAGAAATCAGGTCATTTGGATTACAAAGGAATGCGCTTTTTCGATGATGAGACTGTTTCCGAGGAGCATTCCGCAGAAGCGTGAGTACAACAAATCATGGTGCTCGTGACCAAATACTAATCACCAAATCCAGACGCATCAACTACAGCAACTGGCGCCAACGCTATAAAGAAGTGTACGAACAATTTATAACAGATTCACCCGAAATCCCGGTCAAAATCGCCATCCTCGACACGGGTATTGATCAGACACATCCAGATATTGATGCATGCACCGAGCAGATCAAGGGTCAATACAACTGGACCAACGAGAAGTTTCCAAAACATGTCGAGGATCACAACGGACATGGTACTTTTACCGCAGGACTAGTACTGGAATATGTGCCAGATGCAGAGCTGTATATAGCCAAGATATCGGATGGCAATCCGTGTAGTCCGAGCCACATTGCAAAGGTACGTTCCATAACATGATTCCATGAGAAGGAAATTATATGCTGAACGGCAGTAGGCGATTGACTACGCCGTCGACGAATGGAAAGTTGACATAATATCCATGTCCTTTGGCTTTCCAACCCGCGAGATCGAGGACTACGATAAACTCGAGGCTTCAATCCACAAAGCATACTCCAATCACACCTTATTGTTTGCCGCTGCCTCCAACAGCGGCGCAAACCTCGATCGGGCTTATCCAGCCCGCGACGAGAATGTGATTTGTATCCATTCGACCGATGCGAATGGAAATCGCTCCCCCTTCAGTCCCACGGCGCTGGCTGATGCTCTCAATCTCGCAACAGTCGGCGAGGCAGTGGAATCTTCTTGGCCTTTGAGGCTATGCGAGCCCAACACAACCGGCACAAAACATAAATCAGGCACATCATTCGCGACGCCTATTGCAGTCTCCAGTGCCGCTTTTTTGCTGCAATACGTCAGACTGAACCTTCCGGACTATGCGCACATGCTCAAACGGCAGTCGCGCATGAAAACGGTCCTCAAAAAGATATCGGAGAAGACACAAGAATCGAGATCGAGGGACGATTATCATTACGTGGCGCTCAGTCGATATTCGGATAATCTGTTTGGGAAGGAGCGGGAGTTTATCAACTATACCCTTCGTGATTTATTGAGTCAGTAGATCTTATCTCTGTATATATGAAGTCATATGTGAATGTAGACTATACAGCATCGTGTTGTTGTCACAGCTCGTTACCTGCTATGCTATGTACTAACAGGACATAGCGAACGAGCGTAGCCTAATTGTACTTGACTCTTTGATCTCTAATCATTCCACACAGTCCCAAGATTGTGGCAATAATGGAATACATCCTTCAGAATCTTGTCATCACTAAAAATTAGTCCCCCAGGAATAAAGACGAGTGGGTAGTCCGCCGACGGATTCGCAGGATTCTTCCTCTTGTACATACTAGTCATACGGAGTCTTCTTGCATCGGCACACCGGCCACCCGATCAAACCCCGAATAAGCGAATGGAATTAACCGTGCACCGAATTCAGAGTTGCGAGGCCTACTGACCTTCCCAATGCAGACGGGCTCGGACTCAAAGAGAGAAAAAATGGAAAACTCTAGAAGAGATCGTCAGGCTCAGTTCCAGCTTGTTTGGACGATGACAGCTGTATTTAGTGTATTATATGTATTATATGTACCATGTGTATCGTATGTATTGGGTAATACAGCAAGCCACAGTGGTATGTGGCGTTCCCCGCAGAGTTCATGGCGTGTGTATCTGAGCTTGATCCACGTACTGGAAAGCAGAAAGTATTGCGCTGAACTGTAATTACGTATTTCGCAGTGTTGGAAAGTATGGAACTCGACGTGAATCTTGGTAGAAACACACAAAGTCTCTGGGAAAAATGACGCAACTGAAAGTCCCGCGTGGGCGGCGTGGCAGCTATGCACCAATCAGAGAGCTCTTTTAGATACGGCCGATCATAATGTCGTATCGATACGGTATTGTGGAGTTTGTGGGGAAGCTATACTCACTACGTAACTTACGTGATGACAGAGCCTAGAAGACAAGCTGGGAATATTCTTTATTAAGAGCCAGCTTTCCCCCTCGGATGACTCTTTGTTGTCACTCGGAACAGCACTGCGGGTTGTCAATCATGTACAGTGCAACGGTGAGTCCTGAAATTCTACTTCATGTCCTCTATACTAAATGTGCCTAGCTCCTCCAGGCCCTGTGCCTCCTGCCTCTTGTGACAGGCCTCCCGTTCAGCGATCGAGTAGACCAGGTCCTCCGCTCGTATGGTCAGACCTCAAGACTCGACTCCCGCAGCACCAAACCCTCCAAACATGGAGAGACCTACCAAACTCAATTCACCGGCGTAACCTGGGATCAACGCAATTGGCGTCTCCAAAGCACTGTTTTCGACCAGGGCCATTACGAGTCTCGCGGCTCTGTTGCCAACGGCTACATTGGTCTAAACGTCGCCGGCGCCGGTCCCTTTTTTGAGCTAGACACAGCTGTTGACGGCGATGTGATCAATGGCTGGCCTCTGTTTTCGCGTCGACAGACGTTTGCCGGATTAGCTGGTTTCTACGATTTGCAGCCTACGACCAATGGATCGAATTTCCCTTGGTTGGATCAGTATGGTGATGACAGCGCCATTAGCGGCGTGCCGCACTGGGGTGGATTGATCCTAGATCTAGGAGATGGAGAGTATCTCGACGCGACGGTGGACAATTCCACTATTTCGGAGTACACCACCACTTATGATTATAAAGCAGGCGTTTTGTCGTGGGACTACAAATGGACGCCTAAGAATTTTAATGGATCCTTTGGTATCGTTTACAAGATCTTTGCGAACAAGCTCGATGTTAATCAAGCTGTGGTGCAATTGAGTATTACTCCATCTGCAAATGGGTCGGCCTCCGTGGTCAATGTCATTGATGGGTACTCTGCTGTTCGGACAGATTTTGTCTCGTCAGGAAATGAGAGTGATCTTGTTTACACTGCCGTCAAACCTGTTAGTGTGGGCAATATTACCGCGTGGATTTATGCCGCACTGGATGGAGATGATGCATTCGACTTTTCCTCGGCGATGCTCGTCAAGGACAAACCATACGTCCATCAAAATGACTCTTCGATCGCGCAGTCCGTCAACGTTACCTTTACCGCCGGTACTACCATCACGATCAACAAATTTGTCGGCGCTGCGTCTACCGATGCTTTCCCTGATCCTCAAAACACCGCTAGGGAGGCTGCCTTGTCGGCTCGACGCCGCGGTTTCGACGATCTTCTCCGCTCTCACATCTCCGAATGGGCTCAAGTCATGCCTGACGACTCCGTCGATGATTTTACCCTTGCAAACGGTACTCTACCCAATGATACATTCATCATCGAGTCTGCAGTCATGGCCGTTGTAAATCCATATTATTTGCTGCAAAATACCGTCGGACCAAATGCTCTTCGTCGAGTGAACAATGCCCCCGTCAATGACTGGAGTATCCCCGTCGGCGGTCTGACGTCGGATTCTTACGCTGGACAGATTTTCTGGGATGCCGACGTCTGGATGCAACCTGGTTTGGTGGCTGCATTCCCAGAGTCTGCGAAGCGTATCACCAACTACCGAGCAGCCATCTATTCGCAAGCCTTGGAAAATGCAAAGACGGCGTATACCAGCTCCCAGAACCAGACTTCGTTCTCGTCTGATGCCGCGATTTACTCATGGACTAGTGGACGATACGGCAACTGTACCGCCACTGGTCCATGTTGGGATTATGAGTACCACTTGAACGGCGACATTGGTATCTCGCTTGTCAACCAGTGGGTCGTCAGTGGTGACAACGATACTTTCAAAAACACGCACTTCCCAATCTACAACTCCATTGCGACGTTGTATGGGGACTTGCTGAAAAAGAATGGAAGCTACTACACGCTCACCAATATGACTGATCCGGATGAATATGCAAACAATGTCGATGCCGGTGGATATACAATGACGCTAATCTCGCAGACGTTGTCCAACGCCAACGCATTCCGCAAGCAATTTGGCATGGATGAGAACACGACCTGGACAGAGATGGCAGACAATGTTCTCGTGATTCGCGAGAATGATATCACCCTCGAGTACACAACTATGAACAACAGCGTAGCCGTCAAACAAGCTGACGTGATTCTGTCAACTTATCCCTTGGACTATACAAAGAACTACACCACCAGCGCTGCGCTCAACGATCTAGACTACGTATGTTGTCCCTACTCATTCATATACTCAACTGCTAACATTCAAAGTACGCACTGAAACAATCCCCCGACGGCCCAGGCATGACATACGCTATCTTCTCCATCGTCGCCAACGACGTCTCTCCATCAGGCTGCTCAGCCTATACCTACGCCCAATACTCTTACGACCCATACATCCGCGGGCCATTCTTCCAATTTTCTGAACAATTGCTGGATGACTACACCGCGAATGGTGGCACGCACCCTGCTTTCCCCTTCTTGACTGGCCACGGAGGCGCAAACCAGGTCGTTCTGTACGGATATTTGGGTCTGAGGTTGCTACCCGACGATGTGTTGCATATCGATCCCAATCTACCACCTCAAATCCCCAGCGTCAAATATCGCACTTTTTACTGGCGCGGTTGGCCCATTCAAGCAGCCTCAAATTACACGCACACCACCATCCAACGCGCAACGAGCGTAGCACCATTATCAACCGCTGATCAGACCTACGCCAACCGAAGCATTTCGGTGCAAGTCGGTCAGAACACCGCCAACTCCACTACCTATTCTATGTCCGCAAATGGGTCTGCACTCGTCGTACTCAACAGGCAAATCGGCTCTATCAATACTGTTGCTGGTAACATCGCGCAATGCGTATCTGTGTCGTCAACAGACGCATATCAACCGGGACAATATCCTATCTCGGCGGTTGATGGCGCGGCGTCAACAAAGTGGCAGCCCGAGTTTGCAGCAAACGTCAGCTCGTTGACGGTCGATTTGATGACCAGCAACGCTAGTAGGGTGTCTGGATTCTATTTTGATTGGGCACAGGCACCACCTACAAACATCACTGTCCTCCTACACAACTCAACAAGTGCATCACTTACGCCTTCCTCCGCCGGCGGTAGCTCGGCCATATCACTGAATATCACAATCTCAAATCCCTACGACGCAGCATCTTACAATGCGAATGTCATCGCGTTGTCGTCTTCCAATACGACCAACTATACCTTTTCGGCATCAGTGTCGAAGCCCCGATACGCGACCTTGTTCGTACAAGGGAACCAAGCGCTGGATGAGACAGATACAAAAGCTGGTAATGGGACGGGAGCGACGGTTGCGGAGTGGGCGATTTTGAGTTGATTTTCTACCTCGATCGATGATCGATTTTGGGGCGTCTTTATGTAAATATGTACAGATGTTTGTATGTCCATGTAAAGTTGGCATTTTTACTTAAGTATAAGTAAAATTGTGCATTTGCTGTCCGTAAGGATTCCACTCTTTGTGAATCTTTCTCCTTTTACTTCAGATCGAATGTTCCTGGCCATGATTGATCCTCTTCCCCTTTCCACACGAATGTCCCTCCTTGAACAGTCCTCAAGGCTATCGTCATCCGCATAAATATGAAGAAAAATCCAAGCCTACACTTACCCGTCCCGCAGGCCGCGAGACGATCAGATGCGCCTTCGACGGTTTCACACATCCCTACCATAAATTGATTGATTTTGCCTTCCATTGACGAGAGCAAGATTAAATTCCCTGAGCTTGATTTGATAACTCGAACCCTGGCACGGCGCTCAATCATAGGATCGCGAATTTGTAAACTCTGTCAAATGTCGACCTGTATCAATCTTCACGCCGACTGCCTTGTTCCATCTTATTCATTGATGTTGGGTTGTATACACGTACTTGTCATGCGTTGTCTGCTGATGATTTCCGAAACTGGATATGGTTGCCTGTTTAGGAAATTCCATAGCTATGTAGCCGGAACGTCTGACTTGAGCATTTCAGCATGTCGTGCAAGCTGCAAGCAATTACTCGTATATGCACCAAATCAATTAGCCCCTACAAACCCCCCGCTATTTCCCATCAGCCGCACTGCAGCATGACATCGTGGTGCGGGGAAACATTTTCATCCACACAGAGAGTATCTCACTAGTCCGCATAAAACAACAAACAACAAACGCAGCACTCGTTGGAAGAACAACGACGTCTTCTCAGATATAGTAGAATGGCAAACAAGAGAACGTTCTACTTCTACGCCCCAACCTGGGACTACCCTCCCCCACCCGTCGGCCCTCTAAAGCTGGGTAATGTCTTCACAAATCTGAAAACACCCGCTGAAACGATTTTATACACCGCGCAAATTCCCTCTTCGTCCACTCACGACACACCCGTTGACGGTGATGGCTCGGCGCCGTATTCGACATACAAATCTGACGTGGAGATATCAACCGAAAAACTTAGACAAGGCCGATTTGCGATTCTCACACAGTTTCTATCTGTCTTGGGTTTTGGCGTTGACGTTGGCGTTGATTGGGATAGAGGGTAATAACAGCTCCCCCTTCCACCCTCTTCCAGCACAAGCAAATGCTCATGCCAGCGGAACGATAGGGACAACGAAACGCTGCGTTTCTCTACGATAACGACAACTCAATTCCACCCTTCCACCTCTTACATCCAATCTCACTGCGTCGACGCCTCTCCAGCCGTACAACGCTGGTTTGAGCGGTCCCGCTTCAAGAAGCCGCTCTACCTGATAACGGGGCTCAAAATAGTTAGAGGCAATAAGTCTGCTTCGACGAAAACGACCCGTGGCGGAGGTGCGGATGTGTCGGCGACCGTTGACGGGACGGTTTGGTCTGCTGGCGCGGTACCGCTTGGTGGAGGGCCGAGTGTGGAGGTACATCAGACCACGAATAGGGGGCTGAAATGGAAAAATGGAGGAGATTTTGTGCTTGCGTTTAGGGTGAAGAGGTTTAGGGTTTCGAAGAGGACGGGAGTCAAACAGGTGGATTATACGAAGGGGAGTTTTTTGAAACATGACGCCGAGGTAGTGGAAAAAGGATTTGAGATGGTTGTTGAAGATGACGCAGAGGAAGAATATGAGAATGAAGCTACAGATCCGGAGTGGAAGGAGGTAAATGTCAGTGAAGGGGATGTGGATGTTGTCGTTGCTGTGCCGAAAACCCAAGAGACCGATCCCTAGATATTGGAGCTGTTGTCATTTTTTGGTACACTCTGGGATGTCTTGACGGCATCCAGTCCCTTCGTGACATGCCAGATATTCGTAATATTGTTTCACAACCACGACAACCCTTTGGGCATATGATCACTCACTGTTCTGAACATGCTTGAGGAAACACTCACCGATTGTAGGAGCTTTTAGCTACGGCATATTCTCGTAGTCCTTATTGCGTATTCGTGAATTATCTATATACATTGTCATAACATCATCCGATCCAGTATCAGTTCTCGTCTTCCTCCTCCTCCTCCTCTTCTTCTTCATCTTCTTCTTCCTCTTCACCTTCAGCATCCGCATTAACCTGGCTATTGACACCAGCTCCCGACTGCCTAGCTGCAGCGGTATTGCCGCTTCGCCTCCTCCCCTGCATATACTGCTCTGTCGTAGTAATCGCTCTCTCTCCCACGTACTTATCTCCTGGCCACTGAGCCTTGCACACAGGACACCGCTCGGACTGCTGCATTCGAAAGAAATTACGTGTACACGTGTCATGTAATCGACCCGTACAGTCGCGATTCGAGCATCGTTGGCCCTTCCACAGTCAGCACCATGTCTCTGCTACTGCATGAATAGTAATCGGAACGTACGATGGTGATGATATCCCTACAAGCAGCACAAAACTTGATCCGCTTTCCCCTATTTCCTTCCTCGTCATCATCATTATACGTATCCACTAACCAACCCCGCAATTCCATCAGGCCTCTTGGACTCAGACTATAAAATCCTTTGGTGCTTTTCTCGAACCACCCTTCTTCGACCAATCGCGCCAGCATGCTTTCTGCTTGGGGCATGGTAAGGGACTGTGCCGCGCCGCCTTGATTCGCATTCTCCGTTGACGACGAATTCGAGGACGAGGAAGAGACTTTGGCGAGTTGAATGGCTTGTATACTTGATAAAACCATCGCCTCGCTGCGGCGCGTGTTGTGTGTCTCAAACATGGCGTCCAACAAACGCTTTACGAATGCGATTTCGTCCACTGTGTAGGTTGTTGCGAGCTGCGTGAGGGGATCGCTCGTTGTATTTACGAGGGCATAGACCATCGCCGTTGTAGATGCGTTATTATTGTTATTATTGTTGAGTGCGACTTGTGGTTTTGCGCTGCGGATCTCTAGATCGAAGGGTGATATGGCACTGTTGGCGGCGGCGATGTAGGAGTTGAGGTCGGCTTGGGTTACGTCTTCGGCGAGGACTTCACGATTTTCTGTTATTATGCGTAAGTATAGTGATTCCAATGTAAGATCTCCGGTTAGAGTAACCCTGAGCAGAGAAAATGGCTGCGAGAACTGGCTTAGCTTCATCAAAGGTCATGGTTGATCGGGCCATGAAGGCTTGTAGAAACGCGCGATTACTGTCATTGTAGCCGCCTTCATACATTGAGGTGGCCATTATATCAATCAAGCAGATTAGACATTATCCAACAAATACGTTAAAAGCAAGCTCAGAGGAGAATCCAAGGGTGTTGTGTTGTGTACGGAGTGATTGAAAGCGGACAAATTTTCGAGCCAAAAGAGGGTTAATGGAACGCGGGGAAGACGCGTCGGGTCTCCGCATCATTCTTTTTCACTCTACACACCAGGTGATACGATCAAGAAAGAGTATATACAGTGTAACTACAGCTACAAAGACAGCCCACTGATATCAACCGCCGGATCAACGCCATCCACCATATCAGCAACCACCTTGCCGGTCCCCAGCGATTGCGATATTCCCCACGGCCCATGTCCCGTCGCCAGAAACACCCCTCCAATCTCCCTTCCCACCGCCGTGTGATCCGATCTGACACTGATCTGATCACCGAGTAATTCATCTCTTACGCGCGACACGATCGGTAGTCCTGTGCTCGATACGGGTCTAAAACACAGTCCCTCCCGCAGGATTTCTAAGTCATCTTCGTTGATCGCTTCCTCGTTTTCTGCAAGTTTCCCTAGAAACTGAACTGCAACTTTGCGAAGTTTGGCCATTTGCTGCTCATCCATGATTGCTTTTGAGCCTTCTGCTCGCGTCGGAATGGGGATGTTGGTACTGTTCAGGCCCGCAATGTAGATCTCTGCACCTTCGCGAGAGAAGATCTCAGGACTGAAACCACCGTCGTCTTCGGGTAAGGTTGTAAATATGGCGTGGCTTTTGCCTTTGTATTGATCGTGCTCATGCACCGTGGTATGGCGCGGTGACCGGACTAGTAACGAGTACCCCGCCAATGAAGAGATATGCGGTCGATCGGTCGGTGATGCAGATGGAAAGAGGGTCTTGTAGACCAGGCTCGTCCAGGGACCGGCGCATATCACAAGATTCCGGCAGGCGATGTTATATTCTGTCTGGGTCGCGGAGTTGAGTACTGTAACGCTACTAATGAGGTTCGTAGTGGGGTTGGTGGTCACAGAGACGACCTGAGCAGGATGATGCCATTGCACGCCTCGAGAAGTTGTGGTTTCATGTAGAAAGTGACATAATCGTAAGGGGTCCCTGTCCTCGTCAGAACAGAGCCACGTCGATGTCGAAAGAAACAAAGACTCACACTTGAGCAACGGTATCCTCATCGCTGATCACCTCAACACGTCCCCCCTTTTGCCTCGTCAACCACTCCGGAGTTTCCAATTCGACAGCTTTCATCCCACTCGCCGCTAGCGCACGACTACTCCCATCCCGTAACCAGTCGTAGCCCGTCTCACCACCTTCTTTTCCGGTTGGATTGACGTCCAAACCCAACGCCGTGCCCGGCATATATCCCCATCTCCGATTCCCAGCATGCTCCGCTGCCAATTGCTTATGCAACTCATACGACAACCTCCCCAGAGGCGCAACGGCAGGCGCAAACCAATCCTTCGCAACAAAACCTGCGGCGTAGCCGGATGCGCCGCTGAAGAGGTGAGAGGAGGATTCGACGATGTGGATTTCGTGGTCTTGCAGCGCGTTGGGTGAGGAAGAAGAGTCGCTGAGATAGTTGGCTATGGAGGCGCCGATTATACCGCCGCCGATGATGACTGTTGCCATGTCGGCCTTGTGCTCTTTGAGCGTTTGACTCGAATCTTGAAATGATGCTGGTATTATGCACGGTTGTCGTTAAAAGATAGAATGACTTGGAGTCATGTCATAGGGCGTCTCCGCAGCGGGGTAGACTTGATATCGAGGTCAGGGCATGAGGGATCAGACAATCGATGGGTCGATTGACGGAACTATTCATTGCCGGAAAAGCTCTAGTCGAAGAAAAGCTTATGTAGATACCATTTCCATCGTCGTAGAAGTAGTCTAACATTGGGGTGACAGCGATGGCCTCGGCCACACGATGGAATTGGGGAAGTGGGGGTCACGTCATCTTTCTCCCACCTCTCTGTCTACTCAACTCAGCTCGTTCTACTTCTCATTAGATCCATACACAATGTCTCCCAAAACAGTCATCGTTACTGGTGCTTCTCGAGGTACCTCTCCTTCTTACTCTCACAGGCTCAACATGCTGACAGAACAGGCCTTGGCCTCGCCATATCTAAATATCTCCTTACCACCACCCCTCCAAACAACATCATCGCCCTTGCCCGTAGCGCCGAACCCCTCCAGGCTCTCAAGAACGAACACCCTAATAACGTCGAGTTCATTGCGGGCGACTTGACGGATACCACGATCGGCGAAAAGGCAGTAGACCTAGCTCTGTCGAAGTTTGGCAGCCTCGATGGTTTGGTGCTCAATCATGGTGTATTGGGTCAGGTAGCGGTTGTCGGAAAAGCGGATGCGGACTTGTGGAAACAAGCATTTGATGTTAATCTATTTAGTTTGGTTGCTTTTGTGCGTCTCCTTCTTGCTGCCTTCTCCGCGATGCCATGATGAATTGTGGGCTGATAGGACAACAGACGAAAGCAGCTCTCCCGGCCCTTCGCAAATCTCATGGAAAAATCATTTTTACGTCTTCCGGCGCAGCAGTCTCCGCGACGACCGGATGGGCATGTTACGGCGCTACAAAGGCTGCGCTCAACTATTTCGCAATGGCGCTGAGCGCAGAGGAGCCGGACGTCACGTCCATTTCGCTTCGGCCTGGTATGGTCGACACAGAGATGCAGAGGGAGATTCGCGAGGATCATGCGAAGAAAGGCGAGCTACCACCTGGTGCGCTCCAGCGATACGAAGAGGCACATAGGGATGGAAAATTATTAAAGCCGGAGCAACCAGGAAATGTGATGGCGCGGCTGGTGCTGGGCGCGCCAAAAGAGCTGAGTGGGAGGTTTATATCGTAAGTCTTTTCTTTCAAGTTCTTGCATTGACTAATGGCTAACGACTAATGTCTACAGATGGAATGACAAAGACCTCGCCGCGTTCCAGGACTAGATTTATACTTGTACACAGTCAGCAGAGCTCATTCAAGTAGACGAAGAATTGTGACGTTCAGACAAATGACATCAGCCGAAAGATGAAAAGCAGATACACATTATAAGCATTAGATGCAAGCATCTTCATACTTAGCATGGAAATGTATGGCATCATCACGCGTCGAGTTCAAGTGAAGGAAGAGTACTCACATTACCTTTTTTGTCATTGATTTCAAGCCAAGGACGTACGATCTATTCCCCGAGTCAACACCCCCACACCAAGCAATTCCAAGAGCGAATTGGATGAGCAGAACAAGTATTTCAGCAGAATAAATAAAGTTCGATCACATCGAATCTGAATTTGATAGTACATGATGAATTCGACATCATTCAAAGGAGGCTAAGCTGACACGAGCGACACGTGAGACGTACATCCGTTACCTATTCTGAGAAGCAGTCAGCAACTTGCCAAAAGCCTCAGTGAGTGCGAAATAGTCATGGTAGGGGGAGAATTCTTCAGAAAGTCCTTTGGCGGGACAGGTAATCACCACGGTTTTGTAAGATAGGGGCGACACGAAAGTTCATCTTGTAGAATATATCAAATGGGATAGAATAAGAAAGAACATACCAATTACAAAGAACCTGCGAGTATAGTTATCATATCGAGCCGAGTCAACATAATGACTGCTCGCTGTTGCAGAATGTTATTGTGTGTGTGAGAGAAGAGAAGAAAGAAGGAAAGAAAAAATCTCGACGGGAAAATAATAAAAGAAGGCGCGGAAAAGTGGGGAGCTGATCTAAAAGGACTAGCGTGCTTTCGGACTGTCACTCAGGCAAAAAGACAAGGCCCCGCGACAGCTACATTGCTTTGCTCATACTTCCAAGTCATCGGATATCCAACGCGACTTTGTCGTGATATCTAGGCAACATGTCGGATCGCGAGTTCAATGGTGAGTCATTGTTACTATCACATGGAACGTAGAAGAGTATACGAATGAAAAGATACTGATAGACGCGCAGCAAATGACGACCTATCGCTTCCCAAGGGTAATCTACTTCTCTTGACAACACTACAAAATTTATAGCTAACGTGGATCAAAGCGACCGTCCAGAAAATCATCACCGAGATCCTACCGCCGTCCACTGGCCAGACCTTTGCCAAAGATGCGCGCGATCTCTTAATGGAATGCTGCGTCGAGTTTATCACTCTTATTTCTTCCGAGGCTAACGACATTAGCGAAAAGGAAGCTAAAAAGACGATCGCGTGCGAACACGTCGAGAAGGCGTTGCGCGATCTCGGGTTTGGGGATTATATCGGGGAAGTTCTCGCTGTTGCGGAGGAGCACAAGGAGGCTTTGAAGGTAGCTCTTTTCCATCGTCGACGACCACACGGAGAAGGCTGACGATGACAGACGCGAGAAAAGAAAGCGAGTAAAATGGAACAGAGCGGTTTGTCAGCCGAGGAATTGCTACGACAACAACAAGAGCTATTTGCGTCGGCCGGACAAAAGTTCAACGCGGGCTCCGAGTGATGACCGGTTCCTTGACGGCTGTTCCTTTTCGATTCGAGATTTATTGTATTTGGAGGATACTTACAAGGGTACTCACTACCTACGGTCAACGCCAACATAGCGTGTGGAGTTTATTCGGTCCGCTACTTCGAACATGGGACATTAGCAAACAAATGGGATGGCGTTATAACATGGACATACGGTGTTTGGCGTTGCGTTTGTACTTTATCACCTCAGACATGTGACAGTTGGCATTCCTATAAACAACCCTTCCTTTCCAGAAGGAGCAAATGCTGCTGCATCAAACAGCCAAGCAGATTCAGAAATCAGTCAAGCCTCGTGCAGCGATGCATTGCATCTCCGTTGCATTTGATGGTCGGTCGAAGGGTCTAGAAGGATACTGATCTACCTACCAACAGGCTAATTTACACCAGGCTAGAACACCGGTGGCGCCTATAGAGAGCGTAGCTACATATCTTGAATTCAGCCATGTGCTAATTTGACTTGCTAATATAAGCTGCTAGCCAATCTCTTCCCAAAGCTAAGCGACGAGCTAGATTCATTGTTCATCTACGGCGTGTATTCTGGGATGGGAACTAGGGTTTTGAGTTACATGTACATCAGCGAGTGGACCGTTCCCGCCCATACAACGCAACAGGAGATTGTAACCATCTGAGAAAAGCACTACATGCTTCGTATACTGCCCTTTTTATGTGCTCGACTTTCTCTTTCTTTTTTCCTTCTGTCATAATTATTATGTACATATATCCACTTGCTGTGGCCACAATGTCCACCCTTGACCGTATTCCTTTACGGTAAAGGAATAGAGACATTCAAGCTCACACCACCTTGCGGATTTGATACAACCATCAGAGAAAATTCTCCCAACACACCGTTACATCGTTTGCGAATATAGACACATAATAAAACAGAGCGTTCTGCTCATCTGAAGGAAGACACGATGGCTGTCGCCGAATAGTAATTTCATCAACTCTATTTAGAACAGGATCATACTAAGAAGCGAGTAGGGTCACGGCCATCGACATGATTTCCACCAACAGCCGGATCGTCGCGTCATTACCATGGGAACACTGGCCGGTCAATAATCAAAAACTTTCACTGGACACGTTCTCTCCAGTCACTACAGCAAATTTGAGAGAATCGACATACCAAAGAATGAGTCTCGCAGCAGCCCGCAAGCCGCTCCGCGACTTTCTGAGTCCGCTGCAGACTTCGGACGCGCAATTGTACGATGTCGCGTGCTCGTTTTCGCACGTCTTTCGCGATCTGGCTTCCAACAACAGCGACGGGGCCGATGAATCGTTCAGTCCCGTACCCGTCACGCGCTTACCGGTGGGTAAAGAACATGGGCGCTATTTAGCAGTCGATGTGGGCATTACAACGCTCAAAGTCGCGTTCATCGAGTTGTTGGGCGAAGATGAGAATGGAAGCCAGGGTCGGCCACGGTCGATGAGTAATGTGATTCGTCAAGTGAGGCATTCGCGCGTACGAAGAACTCTCGAGAAGGCGTGGCGGATCGAGGAACGCCTCAAGCAGGATGAGCCGCATGAACTGTTTTTGTGGATTGGAAATTGTATCGCGGAGGTGGTCAAGGATGATTTGCTGTCGAATGCCGGGTCGGATGTTGAGCAGCCGGCGTTTATTGAGACGGGCATTGCGTTTGGGCTTCCAATCCGGTTTGTCTCTGCACCCCGAATAAAAAAAAAAAAGAATGAGCAAATGACTGACGGAGACTAGGCAAGAGTCGCTGGAAGCAGCTACACTGATGCAGACTGGAAAGGGATTCACAATCGGCACAGACCTAGATCTGAGACAGTCCATCCTCCAAGGCTATGAACGACATACGCGCCGCCGATCTGACAGTCAAGATGAAGAGGCGGCGAGAGCAGCAAAACGACAACGACACTACATTCTACCACAGCTCAAGATCATTGCGCTCACAAATGACGCAGTTGCGACGCTTCTCTCGCTATCGTACTCTATTAAATCATATCCGAACAGCCGCGTCGCGATGGGCATTGTGCTTGACGAAGGATGCAACGCGACGATCCCCATGACTCTATCCGACTTGCATCCTTCCAAGAGACGCAATATCTTGAGCCAAGAACCCACCGCCGCACAAACACTCGTCAGCACCGAATGGACACTCCATAGCGCTTCCGCACCGCTGCACGAACACGGCATACTCACCAAATGGGACTTGCAACTCGATGCGCGATCCGCAAGACCGGGTTTCCAGCCACTAGAATACATGACCGGCGGCCGATACATAGGCGAACTCATTCGCATAATCTGCAAGGACTACTTCGTGAACATCCTCGGCATTGCGGAGAAATATCTCCCTTCACCACTCACCCAGCCATACGCATTGCGCACAGAGACCATCATTAGCATCATATCAGCTCAATTACCGCTTCAGACGCTCGTCGACACACTCAATCACGCTCAGAGGTATGCGGCGGCGGCGGCTGCTGCTGCTGGCAGCGATACAAGATCCATGCCCCCTCCCCCATATCCGGCCGAATGGTCCTGGTCTATCGAAACCGCAAACGCACTCCGCGAAATCGCGCAGGCAGTACAAACCCGATCCGCCGCGCTGGTCGCCGCTGCTACGGTAGGACTGTTGGCATCGAACCACGAAGTATCCCTCCGGGACCCAAACACTCCCTCCTCCTTTCCATCGAGTCAGTTCAACGTCGAGACGCAGTTCCTGAGCAGTTCCCCGTCCAAAAGTTTCCATGAACTCAGCTTCGGCCGGCCCTCAGCAGCAGCCGGACAACAAAAACGACAGGATTGGTTCGGCGGGCCTGAGGAATTGGTGGTTGCTTACATTGGTGGGATAATACAGCATTATCCTACGTACAAGGAGAACTGTCAGCGGTATATTGATCGATTACTGATTAAAGGTGGGCCGCAGGAAGGGGGGAAGAGTGTATTTTTGAGAGAGGCGACCGACGGGGTAATTATTGGTGCTGGGGTTCTAGCTGGGATGTTTTCGCGGTAGGTTTTCTCGCCTTTTTTTTTTAAAAAAGAAAGAAAAGGTTTTGAACGCACGCATAGATAGGCATAGATGGTTGGAGTTTGATCAATGTATATATAGCTGCCGTCATAGATGAATAATGCCCACTTTGTCTACATGATATTAAAGTATAGCTGTATCGATTGCATTAGCCCTCCACGCTATAATACTCCTTTCATTTGCCCATTCCAGTACTGCATCGTAATCCGTGCACTCATGCATCGACCCCCAGCCAGGCCCAGACTCCGTCTTCCCTTCAAGCGTGGTGTCGGCATTGCACATGATGGCCTGTCGAAGGTAGTCGAAGCAATGTGAGGAATGGTGCGCTAGTTCTTGGGTTAGGGCTGCCCCTGTAAAGGCAGATTGGTACGCTTGGACGAGGTAGGACTGTTCAAATTTGCTGATTGTTAGTCTTTCAGATCGAGATGGGAATCAGGGATGAGAGTTTAGACGTACAAGACAGTGCAGCTGGTGGAATACGGACATCATGTATACTGGCTCGGTGCGAGAGTGGACGTCTATGGTGTACGGCTCACTCAGACCGATGGCGTCGAAGTCGGAAACTTGGACGTATCCACGACCGACTATCATGCCTATTTGTCAGTAGTGCTATGTCTGCTGGCGTGAGAGTGGGAGACAGTACCAGCGCTTAGCTCGATCCAGTTGTGCAGTGTCCGCAGAGTTGCGTCCCTCGAATCGAACATACTCTCGTTCATGTATTTGAGGTTTTCATTGAAGGTATATGTCTTTCGTGGAACTTGTCCCATCACGTCAGCTATCGGCGAATCATGGTTTCTCAATGCACTTCGACAGGCATACAATCAGGCACGGGAGAATTGCTATCCTTCCCTTCGTCTGTGTCATGAAGGACTTGAACGGAGAGAATGAGTATGGAAAGAACCATTAGAATCTCTATGGCTAAGCGTAGGTAGTGCTGACAATGCCTCCAACTGATTGATCCAGCATTCGTCGGCGCCCTCTCTCCAATATCTGTTCCCTTGGACAGAAAAGCCTGCCTCTCGGCGTCGTCTTCGTCGTTGACGGTGCTCGTCATGATAACTGCTTGGAATAATAGCGATTATGGCTGTCACCACCTTGAAAAGATAGAATCATTACCAGCTCGGGAATCCACTCCAGGAATAAATTGGAGAATCCTGGATGAAAAAAGGTGCTGCCGAGACATAGCCAAAACAGCCTATATTCTGCGATGCTCATCAACTTTCCCATGTTTCGTCCGACCAAGGCGCGGGGTAAACGAACCAATACTACGTAGATTATGAAACGATCGGCGGTTCAATGTTTCGAGAGCGCAAGGATTATAGCTCTGACATTGATAGACTTTAGCCTATTTTTTTGAGTCGAGTGTCAACCTGTTCGCTACGTAGTGCCTACAAATAGCCCTGAGACCCCGATTCGTCATGAACTTCATTCATGCCCAAGTGAATGTCAATAAGTGTCTATCAGAAAGATTCATCTGAGAATCAAGTTATCGTGTCTATGTATAACCACGGCTTTCATTAGCAGACCGAATAATCGATCACCTGGATTCCTCCGGTATCTTTGTCCAAAACCTTGTAAGAAGTACGACTAAGCCACCTCCTAAGAAATCCAAGCCAACCACTAGAATGTCCGCCGTTAGCTTTTTGCATGCGTACATGACAATATCAAGGGGGGATCTTACAGAAAGTAAATGACCACCCAACACCAATAGCATCAATCAAAGGAACAATAGCTGCCGAACTGCCAGCCCCGAACAAATATTGAACGATATATTTGGAGCAGATGACGTCTGCCTTTCTGGCAGGATTCACCTCTTCTGTCCGTCAGCATCCGACTCGAAACACTGATGTGAGGGGCGGGGGAAGTACCAGCAACATAAGTGTTCAATGCATTGAACGTCCCCATCAAGCCGACTCCAGCCCAGAACGCAGCCACAATCGGCAGCGCCAATCCACCGAAAGTCTTCTGCAAACACCATCCGAATAGCAGCAACGAAATCGGCAGAATCACAAACAGCCCTGTTAGTCCGCTATTGAGCCGGTCCGCTGGCAAACGGATACCATCCCGTTTGGCGATGTACCGTTTCACGGTACGGTCAGATAGCCGGCCACCGACGATGCTGCCGACGAAAAAGCCAATACCTGGGGCAATGTAGAATATGCCGCTGATCAGCGGGGTCGTGAGGTTGAAGCGCGGGTTTATGACGTGGCGGATCGAGGTGAGGATGCCATATTGGGTGACTGCCAGACAGCCGCACGTTAGGTCCTTGACTCGTTAGCTTTTTGTATCGATGCCTCATTCCGAGGATAAAGAGGCTTACAGCGAATAGAATGTTTGGACGAAGCAGTTGTCGAAAGACGCCGAGAGGGTTGAATTTGTGCAATGCTTCCAAGAATGAAAGCTTCTCCTTTCCAGCCACGTGGACGACTTCGATTTCTCGCTTGATGTTGGGAATAACGATGAGGGAAAGGACCAGACCGAAGCCTGACATGGCTGTCTGGAGCCAGTAGATGTTTCTCCAGTGACTGAACGTGACTATCAAACCGCCGATACACGGACCTGCGCTCCCGTTAGCTACTGAGACACATAGTATGCCATCGGGATGGCTTACCTAGAGCCGGACCAGCCACGCTCCCGACCATAAAGAGACCCGTTGCCTGGCCACGGGACAGCTACACGGACAAGCCGTCGTTCAGTATCTACCATTTCCCGGTTGCAGGGTCCGTAAACACATACCGGCTCAAAGATATCAGTGATGATCGTCTGCCCAGCAACCATAAAATAGGTCCCCGTCAATCCACCCACCAACCTCATCGCCGTGAACGTTGCCAGATCCGGCGCCACCGCAGCCCCAATCGAAGGCACAAACATGAAGAAGATGGCCACGTTATATATCCTCTTGCGACCAAACAGATCACTCAGCGGCGACCATATGAGAGACGACAGACCCATGGCTACCAGCACGCCGGCATTAGTTACATCTATGATCTCGGAGGTTGTCGAGAGATCGGTTGCTATTTCGGGCGTTGCGATGAGTATGGATGTACTGGAGAAAGAGACAATGAGGGTGAGCCAGCTGATCACGGAGAGGATCAAGTATTTGCGCCATTTGGGGAGGGCGTAGCCGACGACCGCTGGTGTTGGCGATTTGAGGGTTGAAGTCCTCGGGTCTGGACCGTCAGTGATCGGCTCGGAAAAGATTGTTGTGTCTCCCATTGTTCCTGCGTGTCCTGCGTGTCCTGCACAGATAGGATCTCATTGTTGACATGATGAAGAAGAGCAGGACCTAGGATTTCCTTTACGCAAAGTCCTGAACTGCTTAGCCCGTGAATATATGCGACTGTGGAGACTCCGGTTGAAGCGGCATCGGACTCATGCCCGACTGCGCTGTTGTCTGTACGCTGTATCCTACGTAGTGCTAGCAGTAAGTGCCTCAAGGTAGTTTTAGCGTCTGTTCTTATCTGACGGCGTGAATGCGCTCAGCCGACTTCGCTCGTCGAGTCATTCTAGTCTTATAGATCTGCTCCACGGAAAGAATGGCGACTCGGTCGGCAAGCCGTGCGTGCTTCATTCTTGATGCCGATGTCTCCGAGACTCAGCGTCGCGAAAGGAAGTGCGAAACTTTGATCACTCCAGCCGGCTAGAATCGGCATTCAGAATCAGGGATTAGGGCAAATTCTCCTGGGCCGTCCGGACAGAGGTCATTTTGCTCGTAGAAGCGGGCTGCGCTCGAAGCTGGAAGAGGATGGGCAGACATGGAGTGGAATGACTATTCGTATGTCCGTTACGTAGAGGCCCCTTGAAACAGAGAGAAGGCGGAGGACTTGCTCAGGGGAAGTACAGTACTTATATAACAAGCATGTTGATACTTGGTAGCAGCAGAGATTTTAGAGAGGGAATTGTGGCAACGTGATTGGTCGAAGCAAAGCGCGTCGCCAAGCTCGTCCGCCCGCAATTGCTCGAGCTTCACCTTCGCATCCCCAACTGCCCTCCGACTGGACTCTCAGCACCCACACGGTATCCTCTGCGACTTATCGATCTACTAGCGAATTGTCTGTCGCTCGCTTGGTCTCGGCTATAGCCAACTCATAGGCGACATGCCTCAATTCAAGGACGAGCATGTCCTGGTAAGTCGCGCATCTTGCACGAACCTCAAGTAAATCGCCCTGTATTGCGACCGTGCTGATTCGACTTCAGCTCATCGCGCCAGGTTCGCAAACTACACTCGCGCAGCTAGGACTACCGGAATCTTTCACACCCGCCAGTCATCGATTCCCTACGCGCATGTTCCCCGCGGAAAAAAAGGGCGAGTACGAACCGTTCAAAATTCGCGAAAAAAAGAAGGCAGCGACTTCCGCGACAGACACCAATGGACCGGAGAAGCCTGATGTTGATATGACGGGGGCGCCAAAGCAGGAAGAGACCGAAACCGTGAACGGCGCTGCCGAAGAGAAAACCCCAGAGACGAGCAATGCTGCGCCTGCCGAAACCACGAATGGAAACGGCACGGAAACCAACCCGGAAGAAGCTGAGCCCAAGGAGGAAACTTTCCTAGAGGAAGACATTGTCTCCGATGAAGGCGCTATATACCCTATACAAAATGGACATATTGTCGACTGGCCCTGCTTTCTCGCTCTGCTCGAACATGTATACAACACTCTCAGTCCGCCATTTCACACCCCGATCCTGGTCATGTCCGAACCAGCGTGGACAGCACGCGATCGCGAAATCCTGACACAATTCGTTTTCGAGAAATTTAAACCGCCTGCGTTTTGTCTGATGGACTCTGCTCTGGCTGCTTGCTATGCTTATGGGACTATCACTGCGACTGTTGTAGACGTTGGTTATGGCAAAGCCAATGTCACGGCGGTCCTGGAGTCTGTCGTGCAAGAAAATGGCCGAGGAATCGCTCTAGAAGGCTGTGGCGGAGAAACGATGACGGATCGATTAGAGGAGCTTCTTGCACCAAAAGGATTCACAAGAGAAATGTGCGAACAGTTGAAACGCAGCAACATCACGGAAATTCTTCCCCTGGGAACTCCATTACCCGGAACTGCCGCCGCCACTAGTCAAGACGGCAATCCAGCTGCCGCTGCTTCGACAGGTCCAAGTGACTCCAACAATGCTTCCAAGCTCCCACGAGGACCAGGCCGGGGCACACAAACCGAGAACAACGAGAATGAAGAAGATGAAGGCATTCTTGACGTCGCTGCCATCGTCACTAGCGGCAACACAAACGAGTTTCTAGCCAAGCGTGAAAAGGAGAAGGTAGCTACTGGACCGAAAAAGGGTGGCGCTGACGCAAACAAACCGATCAGGTTGCCGAACTCCAAGCGGGACACGGCCACCTTCCAATTTGAGGAGTTTGCGCGCATCGAGGATTCGGTTCAGTATGTGCGGCAGAGACGGGATGTTGAGGTTGGAAATGAGCGATTTTTGCTTGCCAGTCCTGGAAAAGACAGGAAAGAACGGGGTAGCGGTGGGATACTGGAGGATTTGGCCGCTCAGATCCATCATACCATCCTGGCTGTTCCGGATGCTACGAAACGAAGTGATCTTTGGGATAATCTGATAATCATCGGAAATGGAAGTCGAATTCGCGGTATGTCTCTTTCTACAGCTTTCCCCCCGCATAAAAACAATCTGACACAAAACAGGCTTCGTCCCGGCTTTGCTCTCTACTATCACGCAAAAATACATACTCTCACCATCAGCCGGTATATTCACCTCTGAAATTCCCTCCAATATATCCACTCCCATGGCAACCGGCACAACCACCCCGGCGGCTGGCAGCCAAACCCCTCTCCACCACCCAGCCGCGCCTGGCGTCAACCCTCTCCTCGTCGCCGCCACACACGCCAACGCACCCAACATGCCCCCATCTACACCAGGCATGGCCGAGAACCAAGCCTATCTCGCCATGGCAAGCATGCACCGCTCTACGGGCCACTCACAAACACCAACTTCTGTGAAAACCGTCAAACCGCCTGATTACTTTCCGGAATGGAAGGACCAGGGCGGCAGCAATGCGCCCGGTGCTACCGGTGCAGGCGGCACAAACACGACATCCGCAAACCCAGCGGGCGCACCGCGTCCGGGCATGGAGGAGTCGATTTTTCTGGGAGCGCAGATTGCGGCCAAGATTGTCTTTGTTAATGATAACCAGGGGCAGTACAAGGGCTATCTGCCGCGGTCAGAGTATAATGAGAATGGGCCGTCTGCTATTCACGAGTATGCTTTGGTTTAATCTTGTCCTTGGCTGTTTAGATATACCGATACCTGGAAAAGTACTACACCTCTATTACATCCTTGCGTCGTCGATTTTAGTGCTGGATGGAGTTTGGTTGCGGCGTGGTGGTTTGCTCAAATGTAGTCTCTCATTGTCTCGAAATGTACCTTTCCATACAATATGTACAGTAGTACATCTTTTCCACCAATCATACTATGTACGTAGTACAGTATTGTAGTAAAGCCGGTGGCAAAGTAAGCACGTGCCACACCCGCCGCCCATCAGCCACTTTTATCCGTCGCATATTAACATCTTCTCAATACTCTCTCCACCTCCACCTCCCATCTCCAAATACACAACACCAACAACCGGCAAAATGCCTCGCGCCGAAGCCGGATCCACCAAAGCAATCAGCAACAAGATAAAGTCAAAAGGTCTGACACGCCTCAGATGGTACTGCCAGCCCTGCGAAAAGGCCTGCCGCGACGAGAACGGGTTCAAATGCCACGTCCAAAGCGAATCGCACGTGCGTCAAATGCTCCTGATCGGCGAAAACTCCAAAGCCACCATCGACAAGTACTCGTCTGAATTTCAGCGCGAATTTGTCGAGTTGTTGCGCACGACGCATGGCGAGAAAAAGGTGCACGTGAACCATTTTTATCAGCAGGTTATTAGTAATAAGAGTCACACGCATATGAATGCGACCAAATGGACGAGTCTGACGCAGTTTGCGGCTCATCTAGGGAGAGAGGGGATTGTGAGGGTGGAGGAGACGGAGAAGGGACTTTTCGTCAGTTGGATCGATAATCGACCGGAAACGTTGAAAAGGAGAGAGGCGGTGTTGAGGAAGGAGAGGCAGGACAAGGGTGATGAGGAGAGGGAGCAGAAGTTGATCAGGGAGCAGGTCGAGAGAGCTAGAAAAGCGGAGTTGGCGAAGCTGGCTGATAAGAATGAGGATGATACTAAGAAGGAAGAAGGGGGAATACTAGAGAGGAAAGAAGGCGAAAAGGTCAAGCTTAGTTTTGGCGCGAAGCCTCCTACACCTCCTCAAGGGGCAACCCAAGTCGACCATAAGACTGAAGAGAAGCCTGAAGAAGAGGCACCCGCAAAAACAGCAATCTCCTTCTCGGCATCTTCCGCAAAACCGAAGAATATCTTCGCCACGAAGCCTTCTGGAGTCAAACCATCGAATGCATTCGCAACCGTCAAGAAATCGTCTTTCGTCCCCCAACAACAGAAAGTGTCGCAACAGGAAATGATCATGAGACGCGAAATGGAGGCGATGGAGCAGAAGAAGCGGAAATTCACAGCAAGCGGTGTTGTGGGAGGGAATGTGTTTGATGCAGGGAAGAAGCAGAGGGTTTCTTGAGAAGTTCTTCTGGTCCTGACTAAAAGACTTTTTAAAAGCAAACATGGAACCTGAGACCATGTTCGCCCCACGCAGAAGCCGAGCCCGTTCAAACAGAGACTTAAAGCTCGAGCAAATCTGTATAACGAGCCCCGCGATTGAGTCAGACTATTTGCGACAAATGTCGAAAAGTCTCAAAAGATTTGCCTTCTAATCTGTCGAGCAATGTGCGAAGATACACCCCCATCTACGCAGTTGACTCATCATTCGTCTATATCTACGACGTACGGAATGGAACCAATTCAACAATTATAGAAAGCTTGACTATAATCCAGAAATATCATATATATCACAACAGAAATAAGAAAGGAAATCAGTCTGGTCGACAAACGTAGCCCAAAAAAAAAAGTAATGGAACATAGAACAACCTCGTTGTATCAGTCAATGTCAGAAAGAAGAAGAAATGAAAGGTAAAGAATGTATCAGGTGTCAAAATGAAGAAGTGAGTGAGTTATCGATTACTCGACATACGGCTCCAATCGTTCCATTAATTCATGGACGCTGAGCTCATGGCGCTTGTGCTCGTGCTTGTGCTCATGTTCCTCTTCCTTGACTTTAGGGACATCAGCGTCAGAGCCTTCGTGTTTATGCTCATGAGGCGGAATCAGGATGGAAGACACCAAGTGAATGACGCCCTCCTTGACGGGGACATTAGCCACCGAGACGGGGGTATGCTTGTTGACCGTCATCAGAGTCAGACGGTGGAAGCTGCGAATGTCAATGGCGATGGGCTTATTTTCAAGGGCTGTTGGGAGGTCGAACTATTTTTTATATTAGCTTTTAGCAAGATAATAGCATGGGAGAAAGGACATACGTGTTTCTTGGCGACGAGACTCTCTTCCTCACCATCGTCAGACTTGGCCTTATAATAAGCGTCGGTAAAGACGGTATGACTGGGCACGAGATGGTACTTCAGCAATGCCTTGAGATACTTCTGGCCTGCTGGGCTGAACAAGAATGCATTAACCTTGGCCGGCAATTTTGCAAATGCCTGGTTCGTAGGCGCGAAGAAAGTACCACCAACCTTGGCGGTTGATGGGTCGAGTTTGTCGATCAGGCCTGTCTTGATGAGTGCCAGGTCTAGAGTGCTGAAGAGCGAGGGAACAAGCTCGACTACAGTCTTGGCGGAGAGAGCGGGCATGAGGAGTTTGTCAATTGCATGGATTACGCCGTTTGTGGCGCGCTATATTCGTCAGTCTGAATGAGTTTCGATCGGGGTTAGGCGACTTACGATGTCAGCACGGATGACGTGCGAGTGAAAATTCAAGGTCAACCCCTTACGAGTCAATGAGGTGCTGATACGCTGTGGGAATTTGCTTTCGGTCTCCTCATGCCTGAGAGTCGGCACAGTCTGGACATCGAAGAAGTCATGGACAGTGAAGACTTCAGGCGAGATATGGTACTGGAGCCAATGCAAGATTGCTTCCTTGCTGATGTTGTGGTGCGGGTGGTGGAGACCCTCGAATGCAGCGTCGATGGGCACAAAGACGGTGTAGTTGGTGGCAGAGGTTGAGTTGAGGTATTTCACTACGTCATCGTATTGGTTGATGATACGTGTGAAGATGCGAGTGTGGTTGCTCTTGGAGATTTTCTCGTAGATGGTGCTGTTGGGTCGGCCGTGGTGAGGTCCATGATGAGGACCGTGAGAAGGAGGACCATGAGGAGGATGTTCAGGACCGTCAGGACCATCTTCGAATCTTGGGGCCGGGAAGCCGAGCATGTGCTTCAATTGACCGATGGTCTTGGAGAATAATCCAGGACGCTGTCCACGGGGGCCGGCGAAACCGGAGTGATGAGGGCATGCGGGAATATCGAACTCATCCACTTCATGCTCTGGAGCATGCTCATGCTCACCTTTGTGGTGTGCCTTTTCTTTCTCTTCCTTGTGGTGTTTTTCCTTGGCATGCTTCTCATCTTTATGATGCTTGCCTTGTGGATGTTTGTCATCATCGCCGTGTTTCTTTCCCTTGGCATGCTTCTCATCCTTGTCGTGCTTCTTTCCCTTTACCTTCCCATGCTTCTTCTCCCTCTTGTCACCCTTATTCATCTCCCTCTCCCTTCCAAAAAACTGCTCATCCGACCTCCCCAACCACTCCAAATCCATCTCCTCAAAATGCTGCACACTCCTCTCCAATCCCTCCGCAAACCCAGCAACACCATGCCACTTCTGCTTCAAGCCGTCATTGCCAGCTGCTCCAATCGAATATCCACCTTTCTCGTATCCGTCGGTATCGTCGTGATGATGACCGATATTCTGTTCTGGTTGTTCAGGCCGGGCTACCTCCTCGGCAGGAGCAGCCTGCGCAATACCGGTAGTATCCTTGGACAACGCCGCAAGAAGCTGCTGATCGTTACCAGGAATCACGAACGCAGCCGCCAACGAGGCTGCGGAAAGTAAAACTGCCGTCTTCATATTGTTGTTTTTATCTCCTTCAATCCAAACAACAACCGAAATGGATGAAATTCGATAAAGTAGGAAAAATCAAAATAGAATCCAAATCAAGCCTTTTAGCCTGTCTCAAGACTGGGTCCAACTAAGTAGCCCGTAGTCGTAGGCGTATACGTAAGGTTAGCTAACGTAACGCCCTTCCCTCAAGTCCTAGCCAATAACAGCTCTGTTGATATAGACTCGTGGAATCAAGTTTAGGCAAGAAATTTCCGGTCCTTCACTAAGTTCACGGAGTCGATTCAGTTGGGGCTGATGATGGCACTAACAACTCTAGAGGCAGATATGCTGACGCGTTCACGGCGTACACTTAACCCAAGTAGGTCCGTAGTAGTGGAGCGATGGAGATGATGAGTAGCATGCGCAAACAACGATATGCAATTGGTTTCGTATTTCGGGTGGTGTGAAAGTTCGCCCTTTGATGAGATAAATAAAAGAGATGAAGAGATGCGGAAAACAAGATTGTATGATTGAGCAAGATGTGGGATGTCGTTGCGTGAGGTCATGGATATGGCATGAGGTACTTGTCGATCGTCCAATCAGAGGGCGGGTATCATATACTTCTTATGGCAAGCGATTTACATACACTTCACAAGTATACACGGATCCATCTATATCTACCTCTACTTACTATGTAGAATGTGCTTTACACTCGTACATATCTCAGAATGAGGCTATCAAGCATCCTGTCCCTCCTCAGCAGCCCTCGCCTTTCTCCGATTTTCTCTCTCCATCCCCCCAAAAGTAACCAAAATACCCAAATCGTACACAATCTTCAAACAACCCGCCACCACAAACGATACCCACAACTTTCCACTGGAGGACAACACGCCCGTCAGCAACGGCGCCAAGCTCGATGCAGTCGTCTTGACCACATTGATCGTGCCCATGATCGCCGTCCGCTGCTCGGCGGGTAACGCCTCTGCCAAAAAGGCTGCTCTCGGGGCAACGTCCATGTTTTGCGTACATGCCCTTCCGATCAGGAGCGTCATTGCTAGCGGAAGGGAGTTGGGGAGAGACATTGTAGCTAGGAAGATACAGGAAGGTAAGTGCGTAAAGACCATGGTGCGGACGTTGCCGAATCGTTTTGCGATGCTCGAGGCGAGGAGCATGGAGGTTGCTTGGATGATACTAGTGACGCTGAACAAAGAACCGAGTTCACCATCCGACATGCCGAACTTGCGGCGAAAGTAGTATGTTATCCAGGACCTGAGACGTCAGTAGGTAATCAACCAGCAATATACATATTGAGTGGGAACGTACAGTGAAGCAAGTGATGAGCCGAATGAGTCGAGGCCGAACAGGAGTAAAAGGCTGATCACTAGCCCAACGAGCTCGGCCTCGACGCCCGGTAGGAAGAACAGCTTTCTCTGCTTCGGTGGGACAGCATTTTCGTCCGCAGCAGTAGAAGCCAACAAAGGGTCCGTCTCACTGCTAGCCGTCGTGTCTTTCTTCTTCTGAACCTCGACGCTCTTACTCAGTCCCATCGTAAGCAGGAACTTGACAGCACCGACACCCGCATACACGACAAACACAACGCGACACGCAGGCACAAAGTCCCAGTGCTTAGTATCTTGCAGTAACGACATGACCCATCCGCATACCATCATGCCCAGCGCCGTGCCCGCCGTGCCAATCAGAGAATACCAGGCATATATATCGCTCATGTGCTCTTTGGCCGTGAGATGGGCTATGGTCGATTCCTCAACCGCGCGAAAGGGGCCTATTTCATTCCCTCTATCGAGTCGTCAGAGAAACATTCCGTAACAGCAGCCAGATGAAGAAAGAAAGGACGAAAAAAGTACATACCCAGGACTAATAACTCCCACCACAGCCGCAAGCAACAACACCCAAAAATTTCCAGATAACGCAAACACAACACCGCTGCCACACATCAACGCCGACCCCAACAACAACACCGCTTTTCTGCCAAGTCGGTCTGCGAACAAGGTCAAAAAGAAACTGATGAAGACATCACCCACCAGCGTTAGCGTCATGAACAACCCGATCCGATCATCAGATATTCCTAGCGCTGATAAGAACGAGGCGAGAATGAGCGTTGAGCCACCGTACGCGAAAAGGCGCACGAAGCGTTGCGAGCAGAGCAATTTTGTGTCGAGGGGGGAGTTGTATAGCGATACGAGGCCTAGTTCGCGGAGGATTGGTTGGAGCATGTTGTTGGTTTCGCGGCAGTGCTGTCTATTTTTTAAAACTTATCGGTTGTCTTCTGTCGGTTCTCTCTCTCTCTCTCTCTCTCTCTTTCTATGTAAGCAGTAGGATATCGAGGATATCATCAGGCTTATATAATTGAAAAAGTCGGTGTTCATGCCGGGAAAATTTTGGTATGCCCGAGCGTCGGGCTGGATTGCCCAATCTGTCGCGATACAGGTAAAACCGATGCAGTGCACGCCCTTCACTTGATGTGCGCTATTCGAATTCATACAGTCAGTCAACCTAGGAGACAAGGTATGATCTATTTGCTGAATAGATCTCATACGTGAGTAGTCTGACTGAAGTGGTATGTCCAGGCGCGGTGCATAGTATTGTCCGAGTATCACTCCGTCACAGCACATACGAACATGGTATATGTAGACTCAGATCCTATATCCTAAACCAAATACAATTCAAATACGCTATAACATGTCATATCATAACAGCCCAAGTAACTCCAGGAATAAAATGTTAACCCGCCGATATTGAAAGTCACACCAGCAAACGAAGAGACATCATCCCGTAGCCCTGAGAGCCCTCAACCTCGCACCCAACGCATCCTCAACCTCCGCATCCACAGCCTTATTCGCCGGCGCACGCTCCTTAACCTCTTCCTTCGGAGCAGCAGCAGTCTCGGCATCTAGCGCGTTCCTCAAATCCACACCCGCATCATCTGCCAACTGCTCCATCATCTTATCAACCTCCGACTCTCCCTCCGCACCATACTCCTGCTGCGACACGCCCTGCGCCACATCCGAAATCGCATTAGACGCAATCTTGAAATCCTCGGAGCGCGCCAGAAAATTGTTCGCATGCGCCAATAAATGCTCCAGATTCACGCTCTTGCTAGCCGCATCGAGTCCCCTCGACGCCAACGCCAGCGTCCGCGATGTGTCCCGTGTGGACTGTGCGGCTTTGAGTTCATTGATGATGACGTCCGCCCGCGCAGCTTCGGCTTTGAGGTTGACTTGTCTCTTCTTCTCGCGCACGGCGGAGCCAGCGTGGATGCGTGCGATCTGGAATTCGCGGTTTTTCATGGCTTTGTCAGCTTTAGCTTTTTCGGATTTGTAGGTTGCTTCGGCCCGGAGGGCTTCTTTTTTGAGGCGGTTGGAATGAAGCTTGCCACAGCATATTAGTATTGGGTTTGTTGTTGAGTGAAGGGGGCCAGGGCGATGAGCAGAGGGATACCTTGACATTTGTGCGGGCTTCGAAGATGGGGTCTCGGACTGGCATTGTGACTGTTGTACAAAACAGAGTTGTTATAGACGTCGTGGGAAGGGAGAGGTTGTGGATTGGGTTGATGTCCAAGGTAGGTGAACGATGGCGGGGGCGGGTCGGCGGCAAACTACATACTAGCAAGCTTATCTTGCTGCCTCTTCCAGTATTGCACTAGGGATTATTCTGACTTCACAAATCCTGGCAATACGAACGCACGACATAGACAGTACAGCTACGAATCGAAGAAAAATAATCGAAATTAATGATTGATATCGATCAATAGTTCAAAATAGTATACACTAAGCTCTAGGCTTCTGATACATGCCCATAACTCCTAAACTCCGCATGCCGGTTCGTTTCATTTTGCGCGATAGCGCCCTCTGTTCCTTGCTCTTGACCTTCAATCGGTTAGATTGTAACGAATCAATAGCCCAGGCCATCGTCAACAACGACTCCCAACTTGGCGTGGTCGCGAACCCCTCAACTCTCCTATCAGTCTTTGTCAGAGTTGCTTCAACCGCTAGCTGCAATGCTTTGCCCGTCGCATCGCGAAGTGGACGCGCCAAGGCTGGGCTGCATGCCAGAAGTCGAGTGAGCACTCTCATCCGAAAGACCGATCGATGAGTCGACGAGGTCATCGAGGCCGACGACAGGGTCGGGGTCGAAATCAACCAATGAATCAAAGGCAAATGCCGATACGTCTCCTCCGTCGAGAAGGTCAAAGGGGAGCCCGTCCTCATGGAGTTCAGGATCTGACTCAGAGGGAGAATCACTGTTGAATAGGCGGCGGAAGTCATCGTCAGAAAGAGGAGCTGTAGCGCCACCATTTGTTGTAGACGGTTGTTCCAAATCGACAAAGAGGGGATTGCCGGCGGAAGATCCTTCGAATCCTTCGACTGACACTGCAGGTCGCACAACACCGCTGCAGGATGTTGTGTCATGTCGGCGGATTCAGCCAGATCTTCCAGCTTGAGGCTCGGGGAGTAGTCGGATATAGAGGGAGTGGGGAAGGGGATCTTGTCCATAGACAAGTCTTCCCCTTCGCGTTTGAATAGTGTGGGAGTAAGCGTGGGAGAGGCGGTGTCGATCACAGTCATGGGAGTTGTGCCGCGGGAACCACGGATCTCAGCCGAGAGTTGCGCGACTTGGCGATTCAGACGGTTGTTTTCCGCCTCCATCTGCGCAAGTCGCTGCAACAAGAACTGATTCTGTTGTTCCACTTTTTGTTTCTCGCCTTCCAGTTTTTCTACCTCGAGACGTTTTCGTTCTCGAGAGGTCTGTGCCGCGGCTCTGTTTCGGAGGACACGCTCAATACGGCGCTGTTCTTTTTCGTCTTCAGTTTTGGCTCGTTTTCTACAGTAATCAGCACGTGGTGTCATGATCTCTTCGGAGGCCTACAAACCTAGGAGGTAGGTTGGTCTTTGGGGTAGGTAGTTCCTGACCCCATGATTTTCTCTTTTTGACCGGCTTCTTGTCCTCCGTCATGGTCTCTTCCATTTTGATCTCTGGCGGCGGCGATGACGCATCGAGCGATGTGTCTGCGGGCGAGATGGTGAGCTGGGGGGCGTCCATGGGGGAGGAGTCCCGAAGCATGTCCATCGGCGACATCAGAGTATCCATTCTGTTATCAAGTGAATCTTGAATGTGCGATGATGATGATGATGATGTTATCGTTGTAGTCATCCAGAGCAGTCATAGATCACTGGAGTTGATGTGTGGGAGAGTGGGTTGCCGTCTTTGTCTGCGTAGAGTGAATGTCCAAGTGAATCCAGAGCCACTCCGGTGACGTCGAGACTGAAAGATGAAAAGGCCAGGTGTTCTTTTGTACGTGAATCAAATATAATAAGAGCGGGCGAGGACGAGCCTGGTCGACCACAGTCAACTCCAGCGCGGGCAGGCAGCCACGCTTATAAGAACACGGTGGCCTTGCTGCCAATCACGTGACAGGCGTCCCCTCGAAGGGGGCCATCTACTGGCATTCAGGCCGCGCAGCCAATTAGCAGCTACGGCCCGCGCACTCTGCAGGGGCTAGTCCTTACATACTACTCTGTTTGTAACTTAGTACATCGTTACATACTAACTTATAACCACATAGTACCCGTAGTACATACATCGTACGTAGTATGCAACTGCGCAGCGGAGCCGGTGGAGTGTGGCTTATTCGTACTCTCCACACTGTCGCAATGTCGCTCCGTCGCTGTCTCATCCCTTTCTCCTTTCCCTCGCTGTCTCCATATTTGTCGCATCGTCTGGTCGGATTGTCGGCTTTTTGGCCCTTGTTTGACTGGCGATTCGAAACTATGTATCTGATCTAGACCTCCCTTTACGTATGCTGCGGGCGGAATATAACTGTACTCACCACTCATGATGAATCTTGTAACAATTGCCTCTCGGGTGTAGCTGCTGCTGCTGCTGCTCCAGCAGCTGCGATGGTACGCACTCCCCGGTTGAACCAACCACGACTGGCTCAGGCCCCGCGCAACCAACCCTTGTCGCCCTATTCTCTTTTCTACTATCCTTGAAATAGAGTACATCGTTTCAGCAGCGTTACATGTCCAAACCCACAGACCATGATGTGCGTGCTCCGATGTAGCACGGATGATTAGCGGAGTGCAGGGATGGGCGTCTGACTCGTACGACACTCCTGACTCCTGCATCTCGAAGTGTACGTGCGTAGTCGTACTCCGTCAAATCCAGAGGGTGCCCTCAACATTGGAGTGAATATGAGTTTGTCCGTTCCAGTCATGGCTAGTGCCCGGTTGACGAGAACTACACCCGGAGTAATTAATTCTAGGAAACAGGAGACGTTGGCTCTAGAGTGTACTGAGGATGGTGTTGTCACTAGTCAGCGTGGTGACTTGCATCAACTAGCGGAGAATATAATCCCACCATTCGCTGCAGCGAGTCATCACGACAATCCGTCGGCGAATACAGAACAACCGACGTACATATTTCAATGTGGTCATGGTAGGATTGCTGACTCTTAAGAAAAAGATGTTCATGGGACTGATCTGCAGGGGAAAAAAAAAAAGCTAACAACCAGCGCCAAGAAACCTAACCAACATGACATAACTTCCGCCCTGGGAAGTGTTTTGATCAACAAAGAAAAATCGTCAACGTCTTGCACATGTCTACTATGTTATGTATAAGTAAAGAAAGATTACATCTCAACGTCCATAGTATCGTCGCCTGCAGCTGCGGCAGCAGCAGATTCTTCACTGGGAACAATTACTCCTCGTCCTCGTCCTGCGAGCAACTCTCGTCGAACCTCGGGTCCAATCTCCTTGTGGCCGCGCACAAGCAGCAAATCCAGCAGAGCCTCACGCTGGTCTTCTGTGATGTCGTTTCTGTATCGCTGCGCAAAGACGAGGAGCGACTGGTGCCACAGCACGGGAAGTTTGTAGTTCATTGCTGCTGCTGCGGATGGCTGACGGCCTGTGCCGTCTACCATCATGCTATCGTCGGCGTTGTCCATGGCGCGGAAACGGAGAAAGTGAAAGACGAGTGCGTCAATGACTTTGTATGGTAAGGCATACTTTTTCTCGAGGAAGACGCGGATGAACATGTTCGTTGCGCCCGTGCCTTCGGATGAAAGTGAGGCGGATGTTTGTTCGGCTGCGATTTCACATAACCGCAGTAAAGCAGCGGCAGAGTGCAACACTGGAATTGACACACGGGCGATGACCGACGAGACAATGTGCGCTTCTCGGAGTGTGCATGTTCCCGTAGCAATAAGCGGAAATAGTAGACCCTTGAAAAAACAGGCCGGTTTGTAAAGTGCCTTCTTCAGCGCATTGTAAACGTGCACGTTGAGCTTGCGAGTTTCGTGAATCTCATCGCGCACCCGTTCGAGGAGCACCATGTTGATAAATTGCTGCGCAATCGCCGGTTTCGATGAGATGAAAATCCTTGTTCCAGCGTAGACGGCGTTGGGAGTCCATGCATCAGGACGCGTGATATCGAGAAGGGTAGGCCATTGTGGTAACGTGGGGAGAATTTTGAATGGTTTGGGGAGAGGTCCTGATTTATACCGAGAAAGGATCATGCCGACTCTGTACATTCGTTAGATGACTGTTTTCTTGTTAAAGTAACGGGAACCTACTTTTCATATACCTCCAACGCTTTCGCAGGAATCTGAACAGCATCCTCCGGCGCACCACCTCCTTTAATCACTTGAGCATCACCAGTCTGATTTGCTTCATACGCCGCGATCTTCTGCAAGATCAAATCCGCCAAGTTCACCCCCGAGCCTTCCTCGCCTTCTTCGCTCGGGTCGAAAATGGGATCTTGGTCGCCGGCGGGGATAAATTTATTAAACATGTCCAAGTCAGTCGGGTCAACCTCCTACAATTCGTCAGTTTTTTCATCCTCATTCGCTCAGTAAGGTCGAAGCATACCCCTCTGTCAAGATCCTCATCCTCCCATTCCCCCTCTTCAAATTTCTCTTCATCCTCCGAAATATAATCACCATCATCCTCAAACCTCGTCGCAAAGTCGAATGCCTTATTACGTTGCTGGCCCGTGCCCGCTTCATCCAAAAATTTCTGTCGCTCCGCAGCGTCTTCCTCGGCCAGATCCTGTCCAATTTGTAGAATCTTGCGCGATGCTTTGGCGTCTATAAATCCTTCTCTTCTGTTGGAGGTCTCATCATCGTCATCTTCATCGTTAGCGGACTTGTGGGATCGTTTCTTGCCAGGTTTTGAGCTCGTTCGGACCTGGTTGGTGGAGAGGATGTCGTCGGCGAGGGGGTTGTGTCTGCGCCCCGTGGAGCGAGACGGTGTGATTGCTTTGGGCATTGTCTTTTAGACTGCTTTTAGTGTGATTGAATATCGTAAAATCAGTGTCTACCTGCCCATGTCTTGTGGGGGGCTGTATTGACTGGTTGTGGTGGTGATTCTGAAGAATTATTTTTTTCTGCCGGCGGTCTGGTCTGTGCGATACGCCGATAAGCTTATCAGATCCCCGCTAATTTATCTTCTTTCACATACATCACTTCACCCTACTCCGCCAAATATTATGATTACCCTGAGAGATATTTAGTAATCAGATGTACAAGTATCGGTGAGACTGCTGCTTGAGAAGCAAAGATTGACGGTACGAGTATCCTCTTTCGTTGGGAACGTATCATGGAGACTCTGTAGGCGTGAATTGGCTTACATATGACCCTAATAGCTGCTACGAAGGAGATGAAGAACGTGTTTGATTTCAGAAAGACATATTTCAGGCAGCCTATAACAATGACAAATGTATTTTTTAAAGCGGCTACAAGACGTTTTTGCTCTTGAAAACATTGTATAGGTTACGATGAGATGAAGATGAGTGAAGCACCGTCTGAACCACCATGTGATGACCCTGCTATGAATACTGCGTAGTAGATCAGAGAGCAAAGGGATGAAGAACCCTCTCTTCTTGGAAAACCCTATTCACAAAGGAAAATATAATTCACGCCTTCGAAGCCACTACTCAGACCCTTGAAGACGACCCAATTCCCAAGTTTTCCAACTATATTCGATCATCTTGAAGCATTTTTGAAGAAATCAGAGATTCAAAAAATCCAAAAAATCATGGTCGCAAAATCGAAGACATCACCAACAACCTACATCATAGTGCTGCATTCTGTTTTCATACATCTGCAGAAATGCAAGGGTCCTAGTATCAGCAATCTGGGTGTTTTTGGTTCTGGTCCGAAAAATGAGGACGCGAAGGGGCGTCTGGTAAGTCTCCAAGATGTATTTATCTATCGCGCTAAATCAAGGTACAACTACATACTACAGCAACGCCAAGTGCTCTAGGCGCCAGCTTCTTTGACATGCCTGACTTACAAGCAATCGTTGCTGTAGTTCCCGGTCGACTTACAAGCGTCATAGAAGTCGTTACTTTGGATGCTCAGCGTATCAATTCGTCTTCTTCCCATGCCCCAGCCATAATTTCGCTAGAAGCTTCCAAATTTGTTCAGTGGTATCAGTCAGCCACTTCGGAACTCCTGATAGCCAAAACGCCTATGGATCCCAAGCCGGAACCAGAGCTCGCGTCACCACCAGCAACTGTGTTCTGTATCTTATACCGCAATCTAGCCCGACATTGCGTGGCTTTGTCTTTGCTGCATCTATGTGGTCAATTCGCCGACCAAATTGACAATGATGAGGGCTTAGGAGACACATTTCGCACAGCTGCTTGCTGCTGGCCCACAACGCTATATTCATGCGAGTTATGATAATATGTATATATATCTCCCTCTGTTTTCGCTAGCGGCTTCGCGAGTGTTGTTAATGATCTCTACGCCAGATAGTAGGCAAACCTGTCAATTTCTGTTCTCAAAACTTTGCTCAAAAATCAGATGTTGCCAAGCATGTCGACGAATGGTTCAAAGATCACGACGTGGATCCAGCAATTAGTGATGCAACTGAGGCTTAGTAGGAGGATAATTTCCCACCCTTTGATACGAATGGCTTGAAACAGGACTGACATTCTTCTTATTAGCACTACTCACTTTGGCATCAGTCATTCAATGTATCAAAAACACACGTGTAATGTTATATCTGGAGTAACGACACCTCTTTGTAATAGATATCATTTCACACTTATTTCTTCTGTGCATTTCTCACCGAGCTATCGCCCTCCAGATTCCATCCCAAAGCTCATTTCCTCTTTTGGAACTCCGTTCCTAAAGTGGAAGGTTGAGCTTTTTCGGGCCTACCTTCATTCCGCCGTATTACCCTGCCAAGGAATATTCTGCCGGCAATTTGACCCTCAATACGATCACCGCCAGCCAACGGAGATGCTCTTTTCATCCCAGACCTTGGAAGTCGCGATCCAGCAGATACCTCATTCACATCCTCAAGACAATGGTGATCGTCTAGTTCACCTTCAAATGACCTTCATATGTTTTATTGAGGACTTCCACGGCTGACCACTTTCAGCGGAGAGAACTTGCGGCGCATCTACTGCTCCGTAGCTTCTCTACGAAGGAGCTTACTGCTCGAGCACTTTTCATACTTCATGCCTGGAGCTAAGTAGAAGTCATTGAAAGCCGCCGAAAGTGCCATTGAGACTATATACGAATGCTTTGAAATTATTCTTGGAAAGTCTTCCCACCAGATCCATCAATATTCGCGATCACCAAACCCCAACCTTACTCTCCCCAGCTATGGCGTCTACTCAGCATGGCATCGGTTCCTCGGCTGCCTCGTCAGGGATCAATTCCCCAGCTCCAAGCGTCCCAACCATGGCCGACACACAGGCCGCCAAAGCCTCACCTGCACCTAGCATTCTAACCACAACAGGCGATCAACGATCCAAACGAAACAAACGAGATAGTCGCAAAAAGCGTGAGGCCAAGGGACTCGACGCAGATGTCGCTGCGCCGCCACCTCGAAAGAAGGCAGCTCTCGCGGTGGCCGCTTCGGGTAGACCGTCTAGTTTGTTGTCTATGCTCAGGCCGGCACTTCTGGCTGAACCTCGAACGTCGGATTTATACCCACCGCAACCGAGACAGATGAATTTCATGTGTAAGAAGTCGTCGAACGTTATAGGGCAGAGCTGGGATTTTTACGAGGTGGTTGATAAATTGACCAACAAGAATGGATTTCGATATAGTTACGCGATATCCGATCCGAAGTTCACGAATATAAAATACCGGCAGACAGATGTAGCGCCTTATCATGCTCGTTTCAGTTTTGAGGACTCACCCTCGGCGATTGCATTTACGAAGGATGGTCTGGCAGTTACGACGACCGATGCGTGGCATTCTGCTCGAGCGAACGTTTGCGCGCGAGAAGGCGCATATTATTACGAAGCGAAAGTGATCAGCGGTATTGTTCGGGATCCCCAACCTGCATCAATTGAGGGAAATACTTCTTCCAACGCGCCGTCAAGGGGCCATGTCCGGCTCGGATTCGCGCGACGAGAGGCAGAATTAGACGTCAATGTTGGAGTCGACTGTTATGGATACGGTATACGCGATGTGAACGGCGAAGTTATCAATCGCATGCGCTGTGAACACTTCTTCGAAAAAGGAGAGAGTATCGCTGAGGGAGATGTTATCGGCTTACTCATCACGCTTCCCCCTTTATCGGTCCACAAAAAGGTCGTCGAGGGAACATATGATCCATCTACTGAGAAACAATCCTCCAAATCTCCCACAGTCACAAACTTCATTAGAGACCGAGTACCTTTCCACCTTAAATCGGATTTCTGCTGGCAACAATCCAACATATACCCATCAAAACAACTTCGCGACTATGCTTTCAACCTCAAAGAGACACCTACATTTGGACCGCCATCACCATTCAACAGCGAAGACCCTTCGCTCCGCACTCTACCTGGTTCGAGTATTACCGTATTCAAAAATGGCGTGAAGATGGGAACACCATTCAGAGAGCTGTTTGCCTTTTTACCTCCAGCTAGCCGACTCACTAATGGAACCAATAACCTGGGAATAGGTGAGCGAGAAAATGCAGATGATGGCATGATCGGATATTTCCCTACAGTTAGCTGTTACGGTGGCGGAGCTGTAGAATGCAGATTTGAACCTCCGTGGTGGTTTGGTCCTCCGCCTGTTGTAAGAGCGGACGATGTTCAAGATGAGACAAATGAAGATCAGAAGATTCAGGACGTTTCAATCGTTGTGAAACCCTTTGGCGAGCGATTCAATGATCAAATCGTCGAAGACATCGTGGCCGATATGATCGACGAGATCGAAGCTATGATGTTATGGGGCAGTGAACCTACAGATGCCGACAATGCTACAAGGGGCGCAAATAATATCGGAAGCACGAAACAAATCGCTAAAACCCCTCGTCCTAGTCCTGGCAACGTGTCCGCAAATGCTGCTGCTCCGACGGTAATCAGCACCGAATTAGTGAACGGCTCTTCCTCAACGGCTATGCCTGCAACCGGCCAACAAACGGTGGATGTTGTGCAACAAGGCGTCGGCGCTGTGTATCAAGCCGCCATGTCGGCGACTGATGCGCCGCCTACTGTCACTGTGAATGTAGGGACCCAAAATATTGATACTAATGAGGGCGAGGATCATCTCATGTCTGGTTTGGAGTCGGCGGCTACGCTTGGACAGCACGATGAGGATGTCGATATGAGCTAGACAGTTATTCACGGAAAATGAAGTAAAATCGAATGGCAATATATTTATGGTATCTCAAATCAACGTACTCGTACATTTCCGAATCATACACATTAGTCTTCACGGTGAAAATGTTACTTGGAGCTCTTGTCGACTTCCTCTAACAACTCCGCGACTCTTAGGACAAGATCATCGTCACCATACTGTCCAATGATCTGAATACCAACTTTGTTGAACCCCATACTATCACCGGCCGTGGAAATATTGGATGAGACAGGCACCGACACAGCCGGCAGCCCCGCCAAACTGGCCGGCACAGTACACACATCCGTGACGTACGAATGCAACGGCGCCGACACAGCCGCATCCTCATCTCCTGTAACAGACGCCAAACTCGGCGGTAGTGAAGCCGTGGTCGGTCCTACGATGACATCCACTTTTACCGTCCCCGAAGTCTCAGCTCGATTCTCAACCTCGGCGTTATCGCCAAGCGGATTCTTCAATGCGAAGACGTGGTCGAAATCGTTTTGTACTAGGCGTCGCACCCGCTGGGCCTGTATGAAGTAGTTGTCCATTGCATCGGCGCTGAGACTGAACGAGCCCAGCAGGATACGTCGACGGACTTCATCACCAAATCCTGCGCCACGGGTGCGCGCGTATAGGTAGTCATTTGAGCCTTCATCGCCTTTGTCAGAGCCTTCTGCGCGGGTGCCGTATCTGATACCGTCGTATTTGGCGAGGTTGGAAGATGCTTCTGCCGGTGCGAGGATGTAGTAGGCTGATAAAGCGTGTTGTGTGGATGGGAGGGAAACTGGGTGCAACGTATGGCCTTGGGTTTCGAGGCTGTGAAGCGCTGAGAGCCAGGCTGTGCGGACGGGAGAGGTCATTTCGTTTAGATTGTATTCGATGGGGACGCCGATGCGGAGAGGACGAGAGGATAGAGGGGTTGAGGAGTGGAGTTGTGAAACGGCGTTGGATATCCGGGAACGTGTGGCGGTGGACAGGTTGGTGGGATCATGTCGGTCGTGATGGTTAAGGATGTCGAAAACTTCGCGAACGGTCGAGGTCTTCTTGGCTAGGATACCGACTGTGTCTAGCGAATTGGCGTATGCAATCACTCCCCAGCGAGATATCAGGCCATAGGAAGGCTTGAATCCAACGATGCCCGTATATGCAGCGGGCAGTCGGACGGACCCTCCGGTATCCGTACCCAGTGCACTATCATATATCAGCATAATACCGTAAACAGGCCCTTCGAGGCGTAACGTACGCATAACACTGATCAGTAGCAACCGCAACCGCACTGCCACCCGAGCTTCCACCGGCAGAAAGCGACTTTCCCGCTCCATTCACAGTATCGAAAGAGTTCTTCACAGGCCCAAAATGAGAATGTGTAGAATGCGATCCCATCCCGAACTCATCCAGATTTGTCTTTCCGCCGATGACAGCGCCGGCATTTTCCAGGGACTTGATTACCGTTGCATCAAACGGGCTAGAGAATTTCTCTAGCATGTGCGAAGCGCATGTTGTTGGTAGAGAGCGGGTGCAGATGTTGTCTTTGATGGCGATCAGACGACCATCAAGTGAAGATTTCGAGGTTCCTGGTATCCAGCACAAATCAGTAATCTAGAATTAAATAGCTCGGTTCGAGGGATGAATACCATTCTCCCTTCGAACCTCCGCATCCCGAATGCGATCTGCGTAGCTTCCTAAGCTGTGCAGGGGAGTAATAAAAGCATTGAGCTCCGTAAAGAGCTTCTGATTAGCGATACATTTTTCAGCTTCGCGGAGCAGTGACATTGACGCTCTGCGAGTGCGAAGACTCACACTCGATGAAGTTGTTGATGTCGGGATAGACGTTGTTCGGATGAAGTCTGCGGCCCGCATTATTTTTCTAGGAAATCCGTCCCGAGGTGCTAAACAGTACGTCATAAACTCTTAAGCCCTTTCCGAGCATATTTTTTGAATTACAACTTTCACTTCTGAATTATCTGTCACTGAAAACATCAATCGCGAGCTGTGATATATACCAAGATGTTTTCAGCTAGAGCTCTGAGGCCACCGGTCCCTGGCATTCGTCAAGCTGCAAACTCATATTGCGCCCCAATAAAAGCTGCCAGGGCTCCGTTCATCCGAACAAACATACAAGGCGGATATCAAGTAGGAGTAGCAGCACAGCGATTCATATCTGCATACGGCTATACCCAAGCCAAAGTACTCGTATATCCCAAATACGGCGAGCCAAAAGATGTCCTACAGTAAGTCCGACCTTGTATTGTATCACAGAAATATCAGAGCTAATCGAACAAGACTTCACAAACACTCCATCGGACCTCCAGGCGGCTCACAAGTCAACCTCCGCCTTCTCGCCTGCCCTCTCAATCCAGCAGACATCAACCAGATTCAAGGCGTCTACCCGGCCAAACCCGCCTTCACCAATGTCTTGGGAACGACCGAGCCGACCGCCATCGGCGGGAATGAAGGCGCCTTCGAAGTCCTCTCCACAGGACCTCAAGTCCAATCGCTCACAAAGGGGGACTGGGTGGTTATGAAACGCACGGGACAGGGTACATGGCGCACGCACGCCCAACTCGAGGAGAACCAATTGATTAAAGTCGATAAAGAAGGCCTTACACCCTTGCAGGTTGGCACTGTGAGCGTCAATCCCGTGACGGCGTATCGTATGATCAAAGATTTCTGCGATTGGGATTGGATGCGTAGTGGAGAGGAATGGCTGATCCAAAACGGTTCGAATAGCGGTGTTGGTCGTGCGGCTATACAGCTTGCTCGTATATGGGGTATAAAGACGTTGAACGTCATCCGCCAAAGAGAGAATCCAGAAGAGACTGAAGCTCTCAAGAAAGATCTGCTTGACCTAGGTGCGACGGCTGTTGTGACGGAGGCGGAGCTCTTATCCAAGGAATTCAGGGGTATCGTCAAGCAACTCACTAACGATGGCAAACAACCGATTCGTCTCGCGTTGAATTGTGTGGGTGGCGAGAATGCTTCTGCTATGGCGAAAGTGCTGGCTCCAGACTCACATCTAGTGACGTATGGCGCCATGTCAAGAAAGCCCGTGGCGTTGCCGTCGGGTCTACTGATCTTCAAGAATTTGGTCTTTGATGGATTTTGGGTCAGTAAATGGGGAGACAAGAATTCGCAGGCAAAGGAGGCTACAATACGGGACATCTTCGAGCTGACACGGGCTGGCAAGTTCAAGGATATTCCTGTACAAGAAGTCAAATGGACGTACGATAAAGAGTCAAAGGAGCTTGTTGATGCTGTTCAGGATACGCTTTCTGGATTCCGAAGTGGCAAGACGATTTTTGTGTATGAGGGCGATGATTGATTGATCTTCTATGAATGTATAATAATGGTTTCTACATATGTGCCTTTTCAAGCACTTTGGCGAACGCAAGGGTATTTGCTCAAAAAATGACGTTATGAAGTATCGCACTTCCAATTCTCCTTGATCCAGGCCTGAATGAGTTCGGTCATTGTGCCCTCCATATATACGGCCGAATCTGCAGGAAGGTTTACAGGCAGACCGGAGAACTTTGCTGCTAGAGCGATATACGGCTCGATGAAATCGACATAAACCAAATCCACTAAAGTTGCTTCTTCTGAAGGATCGGTCTCATGAGCTTCAATAAGCGTCTGGATCACGTTTGGCACGTGGTAGAAATCAATAGGAGAGTGCACCGTATCGTCGCCATCGTCACCCGCATCATCGACTGTAGTGTAGCCTGGAAACACTTGAGGGCCGAGGTCCGAGATGATAACTTGATCATCTTCTTGACTCATTAGTGGACTTTGCATCGTTGGTTTAACTTTCTCATCAGAAGCTTGGTAGGCGCACTGCTGTGGCGGAGCCATGAGACAATAACGATCATGTGCTTCTAAACCTGACGCGGTCAAGATCTTTGATGCCCCGTTCAAAAGAGCTACTATACGCTTGGCTGTGGATAAAGGTACATCCTTGATATAGTTGAAACCGCTCGTGAATGGCGAGACTATGAATGTCGAGTCCTGGGTGAATGGACCCTTGAAAATGTCGAATCTAATAGCTCCAGTGTTCACAATCGTGAAAGCCGACTTTCCTTTGCGGGAAGGGTTTCGAATTGATTGAGGAAGAACCTCGGTTTCAAGCCATGTGTAGATACTGTCTTCGCCCGGATATGGAGTACGGTCTACCCAGAAATCTTTAGGCGCGCATCCGTGTATAAAGTCCAGATCAAGTGCATGTCTAGCCTGCTGAATCATTTGTGATACATTGCGGCCATGCTCCGTCGGAAAGCTTGACTCATTGAGACGGGTATGATGGTAGTAAGAAAACAAGTTGTTGTCGATATATCTCCTGCTGAAATGTGGTGTGGAGCTTTGAACATCGTCAATCGACAGAAATCCTATCGTCTCCATAAAGCGACCACTAGCCAGGCCAGATGATTGCACGTCATATCTGGCATAGTCACGGATGTGAAAGTGGCCGCCGAAGAACTGTATAGTAATATTACCTCGTGCAGTTCGGATTTCATTGTGGACTGCTTCGTATTCTACAGACCGAACGGGGACGTGTCCCAAAATAACGAAGAGATCAACGTCTTCGTCCCGAATAGCCTCTTGAAACCACGTCTCTTTGACCGTATCTTCGACCCGTTGGACCTTGGTGTTGTTGTAATTTCCAGTAAAGTCAAATAAGAAACCAAAGGCCATGATACGATAACCTTGTACCTTGGTCGTTATTTTTCTGAACCTTGGACCTAAAGGTACCAAGTCCCCCGAGCTAGGGTCGATGATGTCGATATTGGAAGCAATATAGCTCTCTCCGAAGCTGGGGACTGTAGTGAGAAATTCTGCTTCCGAGGTGTTCTTTTTATAGAGCTCGTGGTTTCCAGATGATAGAAGATCGATATCTTGCTGTTTCAGAATCTCATAGAGATACTTTCCCTTTGGATCTGATGCATCGTAGAGACCGTTGCCTTCAACGCGGTCTCCGGTATCAATAACCAGTAGATCTGAGCCTTGCGATGCGGCTAGCTCGCGCATGCGCGATGCAAACGAGATGTAATCGCCCCAGTCAGCGCTATATGACGGTCTTTACATAGCCGTGGTCAGTTAAGCTCAATGTGTTCGCAGATATATCGATGTTTGGCTCACTCTTGTAGATGACCGGCCAACCAGCCATGAGTGTCCGTTGTGTGCAAGAAGTTAAGCTTTCCCCATGTTATGTCTCTAAGCTGTGCTGGTACAGGTTTCGCAGATCCAGGCTGTGCAGCATGCACATTCTGAGATAGAGTCAGAAGCGCGGCAAACAGCAAGCTACGTGCAATCATCTTGACTGCTGCCGTGACTGAGAAGAGTCCAACAGAGGTGTAGTGCTGAGGAGAGTCATCCAATGTGAACGACAAATGGATTTCGTAATATCGAGCATGAGTAGATGAAGTGTTTATCTAGAATGAAAGAGGGTTGTTGTGATGCTCAAGCTCGGAAGGTACCTAGCTGTGAGTCGTCTGATTGGTCAGCGGATAGCCAGCTGATCGAGTCACCAGCTTGCCTCCTTTCGCCATGTACGTTCTACAGCTGTTTCTACATCGATGCCTACAGTAATGCTACTCTTGCAGGATTCGCAAGGACCTGTACGGTCTGATTGTAAACGACAAACATTCTTATAAGGTCTGTCTCGTGCGTCGCGATGTAAGGATACCAAAACGAGAGTGTCGACCACGTCCCCAGCACAAGTTCTCTATATTGGTCAAGGTGTCCGTTAAAAGAATCTGACTGGCTCTAAGTACGGCGTTGCTGTCTTTGTCAGACCCGTTGAGAGGTGGGCAGTGGCACTGATTCTTCCAACGGCTCTCTACTTGAATAGTAGTAGTCTCCTTGTATAGTGGGGGCTAGGATTGAGTCGATACGGTCGGCGTGCATTGTACGAGGAATGAGTGCTATTGAAATTTGTGTAGGAGTCTGTCGTAGAGAGTGAATCGCTGTGTCGGAGGAAGTAATTCGGTCAAGAGTGTTTGGTGATTCTTGAAAACGGAGACGGAGCAGAGAAGAGGCAGAAGAAGATAACAAAATTACGGTACGGACAATACGGCAGGTCTACACCGAGAGAGGTGCCGGTGAGTGGACAGCCCAGCGGAATCCCAACAACCACCAACCCCGATCGGGGTTCCGTACGGTAATCCGCATTCAATCTCTTTTCTTACACGCCAAAATCTTTTGTACGCTGAGAGTTCCGGTCCGATAGTTTCCCGTTCTCCTTCAAAACTTCATCCCATCAATCATCGCTCATCAGTCAGGGTGCATTGCCCATTCTCGCTCAATTTTTTCTTGTTGTGTCTTCTTTCCTTCCTTCTATCTCCCTTTTAATACACAACACATCAGGTGCAATGGCTGCTCCCCGATTTCTCCGACCCGCTGGTCGTCTCGTTCAGTCGCGCATTGCAGCCCCGATTTCTCGCCCAGCTTTCCGATTGCCAGCTGCCACTGCTCAGTCCATCGTGAACCGCCGCACATATGCCACCGAGGCCTCCAAAGAGATGACCGTCAGAGATGCCTTGAACGAGGCTCTTGCTGAGGAATTGGAGGGCAACGAGAAGGTGTTCATTCTGGGAGAGGAGGTTGCGCAATACAATGGAGCGTACGTACAAACTTCGGGGGCGGATTTCTCTTCAGCAAAATAGAGCTGACAGATATGAATAGATACAAGGTCACTCGAGGTCTTCTTGATCGTTTCGGACCCAAGCGTGTCATTGACACTCCCATTACTGAAGCTGGTTTCACTGGTTTGGCCGTCGGTGCTGCTTTGGCCGGTCTGCACCCTGTTGTAAGTACCGAAGCCTTCTTATTATCCGGTAAGATGCTAATATACCGTCATAGTGTGAATTCATGACCTTCAACTTCGCCATGCAAGCCATCGACCAGATCATCAACTCTGCTGCCAAGACCCATTACATGTCCGGAGGTATCCAGCCCTGCAACGTCACCTTCCGTGGTCCTAACGGTTTCGCTGCTGGTGTCGCTGCCCAGCACTCACAAGACTACTCCGCCTGGTACGGAGCCATTCCCGGTCTGAAGGTTGTCGCTCCCTGGAGCGCCGAGGACGCCAAGGGTTTGTTAAAGGCCTCCATCCGTGACCCCAACCCCGTCGTCTTCCTCGAGAACGAACTTCTCTATGGACAGTCGTTCCCCGTGAGCGAAGAAGTCCGCAAGAGCGACTTTGTCCTGCCTATCGGAAAGGCCAAGATCGAGCGCCCCGGAAAGGATTTAACCATCGTCACATTGTCTCGATGTGTCGGCCTCTCCCTCCAGGCCGCTGCCGAGCTTAAGGAAAAATACGGTGTTGACGCTGAGGTTATCAACCTCCGATCCGTCAAGCCCCTTGACGTCGAGACCATCATCAAGTCCATCAAGAAGACCGGCCGTTTCATGGCTGTTGAGTCTGGTTTCCCCATGTACGGTGTCAGCTCTGAGCTTCTCGCCGTCGCCATGGAGTACGGCTTTGACTACTTGACTGCTCCTGCCGTGCGTGTCACCGGTGCCGATGTGCCCACGCCATATGCTCAGAAGCTCGAGGAGATGAGCTTCCCTCAGCCTGATACTATTGTCGGTCAGGCCGTCAAGCTTCTCCGACTGTAATTTCTGTTTCAAAAGCCGCTTTTAATGTAGACAAGGAGAAAAGAAAAGAAGAGCAGGGTTTTCTTCTCCTATCCAAACATTTAATATTGTCATGTGTCACATATTGTTAGAGCACCTTTCTTTTCCTTTGTCAACTTATTCTTTAGCCAATACTAGAATTGTACGACTATGTCTGTTTTCCATTGGGGGATGTAAGTAAAGGACTTTTAGCAAACGACGCCGGACTCCGAGCACATGAAGGTGGAATAGTACACACAAGAAGACGTAAAAGAGCTGGGATCATGCAGAAACGGTTTTTACCCCAGCACAACCATCAAAACACCCAGTCGGTTTCAATGGATCGTAGTAGGCCTGCTCTGAATCCCCGTTTCTATAGTCATCATCCGTATCACTCTCGAAGTCCGTATCAAGTCTTCTCGATTCTGCTCTATTCGTCGTTGCCGTCGACGATGTTTTATTCTCGACTATATCGTCGTCCTCGTCGTCACCACCCAGAACATTCTTTCTTACCGGTGCAGCCGCAGTCGCTACCGATGCCGCAGGTCCTTTGACAGTCGTAAACGAGCTCTTGAATCCACCTTTCTTGAACCCTCCTCCACCTCCTCCTGCTGTCGTCGTCCCTGCTGTCCCCGCCGGTGCCGCAAAAGAAGTCCCGGCAGTATCAACCCTCACAAGCCCCGCCTCCGCATCAGCCTTTCGTTCCGCTTTGCGCGCTCGCTCAGCCGCGTTGGGGTCTCTAGAGAGTTGTTTGAGTTCTTGCAGACGTTTACGGTGTTGATGGTCGTAGGAACCGATGTGGGCTTCGTATTCGGGGTGGCGGGAATATGATTTGTTGCAGAGGGTACATGTAAACGCGCTCAGAGCTGAGCGTGCTGAGTCTGTCTGTTCGAGGGCTGGGTTAATGGGTTGTTCAAGAAGTAAGGATTGGGTCTCGACTGTACTTTTGGAGCTGGGTTTGTGAAGCCGCGCTGTTGGATGGATGAGCTTTGGATCAGTTTTGTTTTTTCTTTTGGTTGGAATATATTTGAAGGAGAAGGAACCATGGGTACTAACTGGCGCCATCGCGTATACTATTTATGGTGAGGCGACTTGTAGAATAGTAAGTAGTATGGGTAATCGAAGAGTTGATGTCCAGAAGAAATGTCAAGTTACCCGCCGAGATCAGGTAAGATACGATACAATCAGCCCTGTTTGTCTTTGCGCAGCTCATATGGAAGCTCAAAGGACATAGATTCTCAGGACAGTCATTACACCCGATTCCTTAATGTCTCTCCTCTCTCTACCTTCTAACTGAGGTACATAGTAGTAAATGTCCGGCCATAGGCAAAGTCAAGTATAGCGCTCACAGCCAATCAGCGAGCTCGGTGGCAGCTGGGATGACGCAACCAATCACGGCCAGCCAATTCTTGTTTTTGAATCCCCTGACCTGACGTTCTCGGGAGAATTGATTTTGGATTCATTCTCACCCTCATCTATTGACCGGAGAAAACTCTCGCCATGTCTTTTTAATGTGATACGACAATACGCTAATTATTCAATAATATTTCATTTCTCTTGTTCCCTTTCATTCCTGTTTGTCTTCCCGAGCCAGCCTTTAGGCACATCAAAAGTCCGACATAATCATCCCGAACGACTCAACGACCTGGTTAGTACGTGATACTCGACCATGGCCAGACCAACGCGAACCGATAGTCTCCGGTCCGCTGTTGATACAATCGACACCCGCTCAATACTGTCAATGCAAGAACTAGACCCTTCGCCCGTCGATGATCCACCTGATATCGAGAACGGGGACTACTTCCCAGAGCCCGCGAGTTCAGCCGCAGGACAACCTCGATCTTTTGGCATTTCCCGTATAGGGCTCAAACCGCATACTTGGGATTATTGGCGTGAGCTTCCCCACGAGCTTGTCTCGAAGATTCGTTCCCTGCATACAACAACAGACTCAAGACTGACGGATGTGCTTCGATGTATAGTTTCCGCGATTCAACGATACTCGACATACCCACCCACAGTCTTCTTTGCCTTGCATGTCGTTAACACTTCTCTTATACCTCTCGCCACGCGCTCAATACCATCCAGCGACTCGTTCCTACTGCTCACGCGACCTATCTATCAATCCCCTTCCCTCGAACCTGTCATGGTAGCACTTCCCATCATCGCCCATATTGTGTCTGGTATCGCATTACGCAGCATTCGGGCTCGTAGACGCGCCAAAAAGTACGGTGCCGAACGACGTAGTCAACGCTATTTGATCAAGTCCTGGCCTGTGCCGAGCTTACAGGCGAAATTGGGTTATGCCATGATTCCGCTCTTGGGTTTACACGTGGGCGTTAACCGGATAGTTCCTCTTGAGATCGACGGCGGCAGCTCGAGCGTTGGACTGGGTTATGTCGCGCACGGATTTGCGCGAAGCCCTTATTTCTGGAACTTGTTTTATATCTTGTTTGTTACAACGAGCGTGTGGCATTTGGTAGGCGGACTTGCGACTTGGATGGGTATCAGAGTCACGACGGTGCGAACAGAGAGGGGTTCAATCTCCAAGACTGCGGGCATACTTGGCGAGACTCGAGAAGAACGGGATAGACGACGGAAGAACAAGTGGCTCGTGCATGGGATTGCAGGGCTTACGACTGCGATTTGGCTTGCTGGCGCTTTGGGCATTGTGGGGAGAGCTGGCTCAGGCTCGAGCTGGGAAGTGACGGGCTGGGACAAGCTCTATTCGAGCGTGCCTGTCATTGGGGAGTGGTTGTGAGAAATTCCGTTTGTATCATGCTTATGATGAAATGTGGCATGTCAGTATATATAAAATAGCCTAATTGTAATATACTATTCGAAATACGTTGAAAATGTCATGCGTGTAGTATCTCACATGCAAGTTCACAGGATCATATAAAGTGGCCCGTGCGTAAAATATTTCTCCATCTTTTCTCGATGTCTCTGCCGACAAATCTATTCTGCGCCAGGCTTCACACGCTATGATAGGTCAATGAAGCGGACTTTTTCTGTATTTGATGCTTTTCTCAGCTCACCTCTCCGGCTAGTCACAATCACAGCTCGGCGAAAGCAGTTCCAACCTGTCAATTACCGCTCTGCACGAGCAATGGCAACCACCAACGAGGCGCCAGCGCCAGCGCCAACAGAAACCCCCAAGACAGTCGAGATAAACGGCAAGAACTACGAACCTGTCCAAGAAGGTCTAGCAACGATCCTCAAACCATTTACGAGTGAACCATCCAAAATTAAGCCTCGCGGGAGCGGGTTCGAACAGCAAGTTTCGGTGTTTTACAACCCTATTCAGCAGTTCAATCGTGATCTGAGTGTGCTTGCGATCAAGGCGTTTGCGAACCATCATGTTGCGGTTATACAAGAGCAGAATTCAAAAAAGAAGGTGAGGAGGAAGAACAAAGGGAAGAAGAGGAAGAGAGAAGCGGGTGAAGAGGCCGATGGTGCTGCCGGTGGTGAGGATGAGGGGGAGGTGACGAAGAGGCATCATGGGGAGAGACTGGAGCAGGGTGCGGATGAGATTGTGGCTGCAGCGGTGCCTCCGGACACAGAGGTTGATGCTGTTTTGACGGCGACAAAGCCAATCAAATTCCAGATCCTCGATGCGCTATCTGCGACGGGTTTGAGAGCATTGCGGTACGCTAAAGAGATTCCGCAAGCGACTCGAATTGTGTCGAATGATTTATCTCCGGCAGCCGTGGAAGCTATCAAGCTCAACATCAAATACAATGAAGTCGAAGACATTGTCCGACCCAACGTGGGCGATGCGCGCGCATACATGTACAGCCTCCAAGGCGAAAATCATACGAATGATGGAAGCGGCAAGAAATTCAACGTCATCGACCTTGATCCATATGGTACGGCAGGTATGTTCCTAGACGCCGCGGTGCAAGCAGTCAACGACGGAGGCATGCTTTGCGTGACGTGCACGGATGCTGCAGTTTTCGCATCGACTGGGTATCCTGAAAAGACTTATGCGATGTACGGCGGTATTCCCGTGCGACTGCCGCATGGACACGAAGTTGGACTACGACTAATCCTTCATGCCATTACGAGTTCGGCTGCTAAATATGGCCTTTCCATCGAACCTCTTCTTTCCTTGTCCATTGATTACTACGCTCGAGTCTTTGTCCGCGTTCACAAGTCTCCTATTGAAGTCAAAGCTTTGGCTTCCACCACAATGCTGGTATATAGTTGTGACTCGGGTTGCGGTGCATGGACGACGCAGTATCTGACCAGCACCAAAGTCAAAACGGCCAAGGACGGTCAAGAGTTTACTAATTACTCCCTGGGACAGGCTCCTACAGCATCACCATTGTGCGAGCATTGCGGCTTCAAGACACATTTGGCCGGTCCTATGTGGGGAGGACCTCTGCATAATCCTCACTTTATTCAGAAAATCTTGGATTTGATACCGGAGGTCGATCCAAAGACGTATCGTACCCTGTACCGGATTGAGGGAATGTTGACGACCGCCCTAGAGGAGGACTTAGATCTCGCTACTACTCCCCAGGGATCTGGATCCGACGAGAATGCAACAACAGACGCGAGACCGAAGCAAGACTTAGAATCAACCCCTATAATTCCCCGCCTCTCACCAGGCCTCAAAGAGAAATATCCATTCTTCGTCAGTCTCAGCGCTCTTGCAAAAGTCCTGCATACTCAAACAGTACCTATCGACCTATTCCGTGGCGCTCTACACGGTCTGGGCTATCGCACAACGCGCAGTCACACGAGGCCCAACAGCATCCGCACCGACGCACCGTGGGACGTACTGTGGGAAATCATGCGCGAATGGCTCCGACAAGATGCGCCACCGCCATCAAAGGAGGCTAATCGAGAGCGATATAAACCCGGTAGTGCGGGCGCAGGAATCATGAGGAAGGATCGGTCGAGATTTGCTGAAAGAAGTGCTCTTGAGGCGTTCAAGATGGAACTCGAGGCTGCGATACACGAAGGAAAAGATGTGGCGGATCTCACGACGAGAATTGAGGCCGCGTTGTACCGAAAGGGCCGTCCTGGCCCTATCACCACTACTGCAACAGATTCGACTACCCCTACCACAATCACTTCTGCACCCGCAGCTGCGCCAACGGCAGCGAAAGAAGAAAGGCCGCAACCGAGCACATTGACCATAAAATTTGACGAGACCCTTGGCAAAAAGTTCTCCACCGAGCTTAGGAGTCAGAAGAAGGTGGCGCGATATCCACTCAATCCAGAGCAGAATTGGGGACCTATGAGTAAGGCGACAGGCCGATAATGTGATATTGTTGGTTAGCTGCCACGTATATATAGAAAGGAGCTGGATGTATGAGTAGTGAATATATGAATGGACAATATCCGGTTCTACGGTGGGAACGAAATTGAACATCGATACAACACTCCTCGTCAGTATACAAAGCTTGACTGCACGACATGATCTATATCAATTGAAGCATCGGCAGAAGCGATTAGATGTGTACTACTGCATGATCCTTGAATTTCGCATCAAGCTTATGAATCGATTTCGTGGCGAAAGAGAGATTGATTTTGTGTACTGAAAAAAGCATTGAAGATATCCAGATCACGCGTCATGTCCTTTTCACTGTATGCACACGTTTACCTATTTCCTTCACTTGGGCATCCTCCAAATCTTTAGTACGTGGATACGTGCGCTTATATATCTCCTTTTGTCGATGCCACCACACCCTCCATCCACCAAGTACCACCAGAGTCAGGGGCACGGTCACAGCCCAGTATATCCAGAAATGAGAGACTGTAATCTCTCCTTCTCCTTCTTCTTTTCTTTGCAAAGTATCTGCTTGCCAATCGAACATGGACATGCTGAGCAGTGTCTAGACATGCATTCAAAAAGAGGAGAAATCAGTCTGCGTACAGCTATAAAGATCGAGATTTGATACGGTGTAGGGTAATTGCTCACTGCTACAAATGTTGGAGGCAAGAAAAGCGCTGTCACGAACGCAAGTGTCTTCATCGCAGCGCTGTCAAGGACTGTCTGTGCCGCAAGTTTCGAGTTGATGCTGCTATCAGCCTGTGTGACGAAATTGTATAACTGTGTTCGAATTCGTTCAGAATCACCACCATACTGTTCTCTCTCTGCTATATCATTTTTGGGGAGATGATACATACCACACTGAGCTGTATCTCCAACTTCGCCTTGAGCGTCTCCGCATGCTCTGCGTTGGACTCGATAGCGCCCTCGAGTGCATCAAGCCATTCTCGCAGTTGCTGGCTTGATTCAGGTATACAATGGATATCTCCAAGATGATCACATGTCTTGGCCAAAAACCGACAGAATCGACGATCCCACTTGAGCACACCAGAAAAACTGATGACGTCCGTGAGAGTGGTGTTGATTGTCGTGGTGAGCTGGATTCGTTCCGTCTCGTCCTCTAATTTCCTGTACTGGAAGTCATCATCATAACCAGCTCGCTCTGGTGATGGTCGATTGAGTTTTGTAAGACGCCCGGTCTTTGTGACACCGAGCGAGTTTTCAACTTCCAGGGTAATTTGCTGAAGAACGAAGCCCTTGAAGTAACTGGCTTTGGATATATGATCCTTTAGTAAAATGACGGGTAAGAGCAGAGGATGCCTCCAAAGTTCAACTTTAGATCGGAGCAGCTTCCGGATATGGATATGTGTGACATGAGGCTCGACTTTTTCGCGAGTCACGTAATCGATGTCTTTCAGAACGTTCCACCCATGTAAAAAGGCACAGGTCATCCCCGTCTTGAACGAGTGACACATTACCAGACCGAAGTTTCTGATTTGATACATCTGAGGCGCTTTGAACATGATCACTAATTATACAATGACGTGGCATGAAATCAGTAAAGGAACTCGTTTTGCTTTCATGCAACTCAAGAGTCGGTTTCTTCTTCTTGCCTTACCAACAGATTCGGGAGCTCCTGACACATCATTGATAAATCTAGCAGATTGTTCTCCAGCATTGCTACTAAGCACAGCAAGAGTATCGTCCGGCAGTCCAAAGGCTTTCTCAACCGCCAGAAAAGACGATTGACTCATCATGAAACCTGGGGGTCTGTACTCCTCCAGCCTTTCGCAAATGAGTAAGCGGATGCCTCCAGCTGTTCCGACATGATCAAGGCCAGAGTCGGCTTTGTGCTCGAGCCAGTCGTTGACCTCTTGATCATCTCGTAAATCGCCTTCGCGATAGTTGGTGGTATTGTTTTCTTATCATAGACTAAGAATGAGGACGAAGTTCATTGGGGACACGAGAATACATGTATATTGACTTACCCCCGCCTTCAACACTCCAAGCCTCGATGTACTTCATGCATGGAATGCTGGTGCTCCATGCTACCGTACCGATGAAAATGCTTCTATCACGGCTATCTGCTGCCATGCTGATAAGTATTAAAATGAAATCAAGCATAAAAAAGAAAAAAGGCAAAGCTGAGACAATATAGCTAAATGATCGAAAATCAAAAAGCCAAAAGAACACAGAGTCGTCCGTAGTAAATGAGCACCGGAGTACAACGAGGCTGTATCCTGACAGGGGTCGGAATGACTGCTAAGGGAAGGTTTCACGTTTCTTCTAGACTCTTTACAACAAGCCGAAATTGCATGGATTTCAGTGCACAAAAGCCGCATATGACTACATGCAGGCCACCGAACTATCCTGCCATACCGTAAGGTTGAGCCGGCGATGTCTCCTATACTAACTTGCTGTTATAAAGGCGAGGCGCTCCTTGAGCTGTGACCCGTGCCGCATCCATTTAAAGACAGCAAGGCTGAACTCAAGCTTTGGATGATGAGGTCGTTGTTGGACATCCAGCCGGGCAAACATATTGATGGGTCGTCCAGTATGACCCGTCATCTCACCCCAGGGACAACATGGCGGGTGGTTTTATAGTATCATTATCCTTAGGTGAGTATAAGTTTGTTGAGAGAAAAGTCAATGTTAGTACAGAATTTGATTCTAAGGTATGTATCCTACATGTACAAGCATTGCAGATAGGAAAGCGTAGAATGTATACACCATCATTGATTCTATGCTACCCACCCGCTTCTAATCATTTTCTCTCTGATTGCACAGAACGAGCCTACATACACAGACAGAGAAACAGATGTGTCGATAGGTAAAGATATGACGGGGGAACAAGTATGAAACAGATAAAGTCATCGCTCATTAGAAAGCATTAAAAAAGGTCAAAGCAATGGAAATATTAGAATCTATCATTCATTCGAGAAAGAAGTTTTTGGCCATTCTGTATCAGAGTTTGGAGACAGCGACTGCGATGGCTTGAGATTCGCTGTGGCTGATGCTCACGTTCACCGTTTTGACGCCTGCGAGTTTTGCGGCTTCGGCTGCGGATCCATGGAGCTATTCCTAGTCAGTATGAGATTCTAAATTGTTCTGAAAAAGAGGAGAGCTTACTGTGACAGTAGGAACGCCATTGGCATCGTTGATGATTTCAATGTCTTTCAACGGGGCTCCGGCTCCCTTGGATTGAACACCGAGAGATTTGAACACAGCTTCCTTTGCGCTCCATCTACCTGCAAATGAGGCCTGAGGATTTGGCGCTTTGCGGCAGTATGCTTGTTCACGCTCACTGAAGTTGCGCTCAATGAAGGTATCGTTCTCAATATTGATGGCTTCAACATCCTCGACATCGACACCCACCTGCGAGTTCGGGCCCGCCGTGGCTGCGGCCAAAGTTTCGACGATCTTGCGGGTGCTCTCAGACTCGGCTACAGGAGAGGTAGTGGCTGGTGAGAAGGTGGCTGGGAAGGTGAGCTCAGCAGTCTTGCTGTCCAAGCTGACGCGGTAGTCGGGGTTAAGGAAGACCTTGCTCTGGATGTTGTCCTCGTACGGAGCCTTGCTCTTGGCACGGAAGAGAGTGTTGTTGATCATACCATTGTGGAAGTAACGATAGGCCCTCTTTTGACGAGCTTCAACCTTGTTGCGGTAAGATTGGTATTGAGCCTTGTCCAAAGTGGCATAAAGGTATTTAGGATGAACACCGATAGCTTGAGCACCCTTCTGACCGAAACCAAAAGAAGTGACGGAGAATGCCTTGATACCGTCGGTCTTAATTGTTCGGCTTGGGTAGACGATCAAATCAAACTTCTCCATGACCTTATCAACATTGTCGGCATTACGGTTACCCGGGACAAGGCCGGTGTTGAGAACCTGAAGACAGCCGTTCATCATCCATGCACCGGCAGCACCCTTGGGGTGACCTGTCAAGTACTTCTGGAAGATACCCAAGACGGCGTTACCCTTTTGACGACCCAAGTGAGTTAATTGCTGACAAATGACATCAGATTCGTTCTTGTCATTGGCAACAGTTGAGGTTCCGTGGAAAGAGGCAACATCAAGGTCATCAATGGTGAGACCCCAGGTAGCCAATGCACCACGCAAAGGAGCAATGCGAGGGTCACGGCGCCAGAATTCGTTGCCAAGGCTGTTTTGGGCCTCCTTCTCTTGACGGATAGCTTCACGCTGGATATGTTCAGCACGCTCCTGCATGTACTCGGAAACCTTGAAAGACTCGTGGCTCTGGCTCTTCAGCGCCTCAGCTTCTTCTTGAAGGTAAAGCACTTCAGACTCCTGCCACTGTTTGATCTGCTGACGACGCAATTCCAACTGGCGACGGCGGTATTTGATGTCAAGCAACGGTGAAGGGAAGTTGCCAGGGTTCTCACGAGCGACGGTGAGGACACCCTGACCGGGAGCAGGAACGGAACGTCCAATCTTGTCAGTAGCGGTACTGGACATGGCAATGATACCATAAATGGGCACGCCCATGTCGAGAGCGAGCTGGGCAGTCATGAGAACTTGAATACCGCAACCCTGAGACTCCATAAATCCGTTTCGGGTAGTGGAGGTTGGACGGGACATATCCTGAGGAGTACGACCGCGCTTGAATTCTTCCTTTGCGTTGCTGGTCGCACCCATGTTGGCGAATTCGTATGAACCCTCCTCCTGGAAGTCATCAAAACCACCGACTAAGACAACACGAGCCTTGCCTTCGACAATGGTATCGTAACCGATATCCAAGGACTCAACGGACGTAGCACATGCACCGACAGGACTCTTAATGGGACCAGTGGATGACAAAAGAAGCATGTTCACCCAAGCGGCCATGGTATTGACGAACGACTCTTGCAGGATATCCTTCTGGACAGGCTTGTCAAGATATCGGTCCTTGTACATACCTCGCAAGGCAGAGGTACCTCCGACACCGGAACCAATACAGTTACCGACTTCAGACAAGTGAACATATTTGTAGAATTCATAAGGATCAGTGATACCAGATGAGAGCAGAGACTCTGCAGTGCAAACAAGCACATAGAGCGTGACAGGGTCGACCTGGTCAATGATGTCGTCGGGAACACCGTATCTCTTAGCGTCCCAACCAGTAGGAATTTGACCAGCCACGAGACGGTCGAATTGCAAGGCCTTGGGAATCATCAAGTTTGCACCCTTCTTTAGACGTACCAGGTACTCGCCAGACTCAGGAATCTCGAAGATCTCGGCTTTGTCACCGTGCTCGCGCTTGAATTCTTCGGCAGTCTCTTTGGAGGTCTCGAAGGGCTCAAGGTCTGCTTCGATGACGACTTCCTGGAGGAGCTGTTTCTTATTTGGATCGTAACCGTTGAAGAGTTCGGGCTCGATCAAACGAATACCAGAGTGTTCAAGAATGTACTTTTCATATTTGCCCTTGACGTCCTTGTCGTCCACAGCTTCACCGGACTTGGCATCAACCCATCCCGAGTAAGGTTTGCCCTTCAACGGCCCATTGTGGTTCTTGATCAAACCCATCATCCAAGCCATTTCAACGCAGCCCTCTAGCGAGAACTTGCCAAATGCTTCCATTTCCCACCGGGTACGAGAATTTCCCCAGGGTCCAACCTCGGCAAAACCGGTGACGACGACCACCTTGTCTAGGTTGACCATACCCTTGAGCTGCTCGTGAAGAGGCTTAACTTCCTCGTCCCAGCTTGGCAGCTCAGGGAATGGATACTTAAGGTTGGCGCGAGGCTCGGTAACGACCTTTTTGTAGAGGGCCTCGCTATCTTCTCCATTGACGACCTTGTTCTCGATGGCGTTCTCCTTGATGACGGCTTGGCGGACAGCGCTCGTCTCCATGATCTCACTACGCAACCTGGACATGAGGTCCTTCAGATCCGGAATGAATTGCAAACCACCGTTGAGATCTGCAAAGACTGGCTCTGTTTGGCAGAGGTCGACAATGGCAGGAGCCATGAGACCCAAGAGGTTGAAGGCCATCTCTTGTTGAGAGAAAGTACGAACACCCAACTTTTCAACACCTTCGGCAACCATGTTGTTAGCACTCATCAGACCGGTTCCACGAGTCCAGCCAATGACTGCACCGCAGATAGTGAGGTAGCTAGCCCAGCTCTCGGAGTGCCATCGGTTGAACAGAGTCTCCAAGGCCAGCTTGGACTCGGAGTAGAGACCATCGTTTCCAAAGGTACCGTGATTGGGGGAGAGAGGAAGAATGACTTGGGCAGGCCGAGTCTCGAATCCGTGCTCTTGCTTCTGTGTCTTGATGCAACCAAGCAGACGGAGCAAGTTAGTCAACATGATACGGTGAGCGAGTTCAGACTTGGAATCAATGCTATCAATTTCACGACCGTTTTCTGGAATGGCAGCAAATGGCACAATGTAGTCCAGGTCCCAACCAAGACCCTTCTTCGAGTCATAGATGTATTCGACCAGCGCCTCAACATCCTGCTTACTACCTTGGTTAAAGGGAACAACGACGAGCTGAGAGCCCCGGGCACCGTATCTTGCGTACATGCTCTGGTAGTACTCAGTTACCTCACGAGAGAAGCGGCTGGTAGTGACCACAACCTTGGCACCACCGCTGATCAAACCTTGAAGAACCTCAGCTCCGATAGATCCAGCGCCAGCACCGGTCATGAGAGCATTCTTTCCTTGAAAACTGATACCCTGGCGAGCAGCAGATTCCAGGCCGTCCAAGTAAACACCGGTCAGCTTCTTGCTGTACTCCCAGCCGTGATCATCCTTCTTCTTGAGGTGGAGGAAAGGAATAGTCTCAACCTTCCCTGGGCGCAAAGTACCATTGGGCTTGCTGACACGGCCTTTCTTGGCGTGACCATTTTCTTGAGGCATAATCTGGCTCTCGTTCATGGAAAGGGCGCGGAGAACATCCTTGTACAGAGCGTTGAACTGTAGTTGTGAAGTTTTCGACAGACGGTGCTGTTTGCGAATGAGTTTGTAGACGCTCTTGAGGTCGTTCTGGACCTTTGTTCGGTTGCTGTATTCCGAGATAGGACCGCCTTCCGCCATCTGCTTGACGTAATGCTCGAGCTTGCGAACACTTGCACGAGACACCTCTTCGTACGAAATGTTACCGCGCGAGTCAATGGTGGTCTGTGGACCAGTGGGAATAGCGACATCCTTGTAGACGGGAGCATGACCGAGAACTTCCTTGCAGTTTTCAATGAGCTGCTCACCTAGTTCCTTGGCGAGCTGATAGGTTTCACCTCGCTCGGTAGGGCAGTTGTCGATGTGGTATTGCATGAAGTCAAGGAGAAGCGGGTTGGAGCGGTTCATAATGCGAATACACTGGCTGACGATCTCTCGATCCACAACTCGGAGTTTTCCAAAAATGATATCGTAGTACATGCTCAATGCGTCTTGTCGAGCCCAGTTCCACGAAGAGTCGTAGATACGAGCCTTCAGCGAGTCGAAAGAGGGAGCAATACCAGAGGCGTAAGCATCGCCATGTTCGACTTGCCACAGATCCAATTGGGCTTGTAAAGCCTTTGAAGACTCGATGGAAGCAAGGTGAGCCCTGTCACCGGCGCGCAAATCCAGTTTCAAGTAGTGGGCGATGGCCTCCAACTGTTGTTTGAATAAGGCGCGCTGGTCTTTCGTCAAAGCGTCAATGGCAGCGGGATCCATCATCATGCCACCACCGCCGCCTGCACCGCTATCACCACCGGCACTAGGAGACGAAAGGCTGATACCTGCGTGGGCGGCATATTTGTTGGCAATGCCATCGAGATAGGCCTTTGCATCAGCATCGGAGCCCAAACGAGCGGCGGGCTCAGCAGTCAATGCCAGCAACAAGGCACCATCCTGTCTTCCAGGACCGAGACCCCACCTTGTTTCGAGATATTTCCTCACTGCCGTAATATTAAAACCACCAGGCATCTTCGAAGACACCAATCGGGCGACCAAGGACGAAGACTGTTTGCCGAGCTGTCCGTTGAATGTAGCCTGCATGGAAGCACCCAGTTCATCGAGCGGGGTGTCTTCTGGTTTCTCTGGGGTCGAACCGAATTCTTTGCCCAAGTCACCGAGGATTTCATTTTGTAAAGTGGATTTTCCTATAACAACAAGTCAGTGAATGTTCCGGATATACATATTTTCACAAGCACAATTGACGTACCTCCGACCAAATCTTTGATAGCTTTGTTTACAGGAATATCCGTCAGCCCCTTTTTCAATTTCTGTGCAACCAACGTTCTGACAATGTCGGTAGCTGAGACGGGAGCATCGTCGACCATCGCGGCAGGGCCGGCGCTGGGGGCTGCAGCTGCCGGCGCAGCGGCTGGCGCAGCGGCAGCAGGAGCCGCAGAACCGGAGTCTGTAGAAGGCTCTGGAGTTTCCGGCTCATCTTCGACGGGATCGACATCGTAATAAATCTCTTTAGCGTCCTTGTTATAACATAGGATCTGTCGCTGCACGGATGTGGCTGCATCGTAAGCTTCGTATTTCGAGGCCAATGTTCGCTTGGCCATGCCCCCGAGAGTATCTGCTGGACCGATTTCCACTATCCTCTCCGTCCGCTTCTCGGCAAGAATCACATCTTGGGTCTCGATCCATCTAACGGGCGACGCAAACTGGTAAGCCAGAAGCTCGACCAGCAAGGTGTGGGCGAGTTCTTGCTCGATTTCGGGACGCATCGTGAAGACGCAATTATATTAAATCGTACTAAATGGGAATCGAAATGCAAACATGAATCACAGCAGAACTGTTCCAGATGACAGGGCGAAGAAGCTGTCACAGATGGCACAGGAACACTCTGGTGATCAGTGGTTTGCAGGCGTAGAGGTCTTTCGAGGAGGAGACGGGGAGGCCTGCCGGCTGGAGGAAAAGGAGTACGTAGTAAAGGAAGAGAAAGGTATTAGGAAGAAAGTAAAAACTACAGCTCCAATTGCAGATGAGAGATCCGACAAGCTGCAGAGGGGAAGTGAACCACGGACGGAGAAAGACTGGATAAGACCAGGTAATAGACAAGAGAATAATCACCCACGAAACGGTGGTTTGAGAAAAGAGGCGGGAAGTTAATTGGCGATTAGCTAACTCCCGTGTGCCTCGACAGAAGGAAATAAACAGCGATGCCTGCCTGATGGCTGATGATCTAGCAGGTTGAGAAAGGCGGTCTTCGCTAGGCTGTCGTCTCCGCGAGGTCACTAATCATCTCTCTTTTTTTTTTTCCCTCTCTTTTTATGGATTATTTTTCTGCTGGGAGCGAAGCTGTGACCGAGACAAGACCGATGAACCAGTCGGAAGGGCCCAGGCCAACTGTTGGGGTGGAAGGTTGACCGGCGGGCAGCACGCTAGCCTGGTCGAGTATGCGCTATTGCTCAGACAGGGATAGTGTATGGTTATTACAGTCTTATGATTGGCCAGATCATGCTTCCTCAAGCTTCCATCTACAGCGCTAACCACGATAGGATAAGCGGGGGGTCTAGCAATGCATGATTCGATAATTCCGCGCCGGAGCCCTTCGAGGGGAATCATAACTTAACTACTCCGTGGTAAAGCAGCTAACCAGATGGTATGAGAAGTACTTGAGTATCCACGGACCCCTTACTTGGCTTCTTATCTATTAAGACTTGACTACTGTACTTCAGCAATTTGCAATAGACATGCTGCGGCAGACCAAACCATAGACTTGCAAGATAGACAAACCGCTTGGACATGAGTCTACCAATGTCAAGCTTCTGGTCTCGTCGACAGAACTACCGACTGATATACTTGTTAGATACTTAATAGATGCTGTCTGTTTGTACTGTGTATGCACGCCGCAGAAACTAAGGGATGGATAAGCGGACCATGTGGACGGTGCCGCAAGACAGCCAATCACCGTGCCGACAAGTAGCTGGGTCCGCCCAACCGTTTGGCCTTTGGGGGGGTCATCCGCTGTGCGCTAAGCCCGATTGGAGCTTGTGGGTGTTCAACCAGCTCCAAATTCTACTCTCAACCAGCGGGAAAATAAAAAATAGAATAAAGAAAAAAAATCGGAATTGGCAGGCGCGACCTCGTCAAAAGGCAACAGCGGACCACAGCACAACAGTCACAGAGCACGAAAGGAAGGAGCAACTCATTCTCTCCCCATCCTTTTGCCCGGTAGTCCCCTGCCCTTTTGGCAATTGGCTCTACGCTCGGTTTCAGCAGCCTCAATTGTCAGGCCAGACGAAGCATTAGCGTGAGTGAGACTAAGCTTGCCCTCCGGTACGGCCTGCCACTTGCCCTTTTGGCTACTCGTCCTGAACCTTTTTCCCTTTGCTCTCGGCTCCGTCTACCCTCCATCCCAATCCTGCAATCCTTCTTTTCCTCCACATCTTCTTTCTTTCCATTTTATCAAGTCATCTTCAGGGAACTAATCATTACAGATATCAGTCGACTCCAACAGCTTTGGCGGACGCTGAAGGAGTTTTCTGTAAAGATCTGAGTAGGTCGAGTCCCCAAAAAGTGGTTGCTTTGCATTGCTTTCCCCTCCCCCCAAAGCTTCTTCGCGCTTGCGCTCATTCACTGATGAACAAGCAAATCTAGCATTACGATCGAGTCTTTCTTCTCGTTATCATTATTATTTTTATTTTAATTTCAACTTGCTACGCTTTTGCATGATCAGCGATGTACGGAACCTCTACCGGCCCTCAGACGGGCATTAATACTCCTCGCTCTTCTCAATCCCTTCGCCCTCTCATCCTCACACATGGCTCTCTCGAATTCTCCTTTCTCGTTCCGACCTCCCTACATTTTCAGGCTGCGCAATTAAAGGACACATTCAATGCGTCATTGCCCCCGCCTACAGATGAATTGGCCCAAGACGATGAGCCATCCTCAGTGCTCGAGTTAGTGGCCCGATATGTCGGCCATGTGGCTCAAGAGGTCGACGAGGGTGATCAAGACTCTCATCCCACCAACCTCGAAGTGCTCAAGGTAGTTTTGAATGAATTTGAACGAGCTTTTATGCGAGGAAATGACGTTCATGCCGTCGCCGCCTCATTGTCCGGAATATCTGCCAAGAAGATTTCAGTCGTCAAGGGATACTATGCTGCTCGTGCAGCTGCCGGTCGTTCGACGAAGCCTTACGACTCGGCTTTGTTCCGCGCCGCCGCCGACGAGACCGCCAGTGTTTACACGGTTTTTGGTGGTCAGGGAAACATTGAAGAATATTTTGACGAACTGCGAGAGGTTTACACCACCTACCCTGCATTCGTGGAAGATTTGGTCTCGTCCACAGCCGAACTACTCCAGAACCTGTCGCGCGACCCTGATGCGGTGAAACTCTACCCTAAAGGCTTAGATGTTCTGCAATGGCTTCACGACCGTGATTCACAGCCCGATACCGATTACTTGGTGTCAGCACCTGTCAGTCTGCCACTGATTGGTTTGGTGCAATTGGCACACTATATGGTGACCTGTAAGGTGTTGGGTAGACAACCTGGTGAGCTTTTGGAGCGCATTAGCGGAACAACGGGTCATTCGCAGGGTGTTGTCACTGCCGCAGCCATTGCTGCTGCAAAAACATGGGAAGAATTCGCAAAGGCCGCCAAGGATGCCATCACGCTCCTGTTCTGGATTGGTCTCCGTAGTCAGCAAGCCTACCCGCGAACATCTCTTGCGCCCTCCACCCTTCAAGACTCTATTGAGAATGGCGAAGGCACTCCAACTCCCATGTTGTCCATCCGTGACCTTCAACGGGCAGCTGTGCAGGAGCATATTGACGCCACAAATCAACATTTGCCTCAAGACAGACACATTGCCATCTCCCTGGTGAACAGTGCTCGAAACTTCGTCGTCACTGGTCCACCAATCTCTCTGTACGGTTTGAATCTGCGCCTACGGAAGGTCAAGGCTCCTACAGGCTTGGACCAGAACAGAGTGCCTTACACCCAGCGCAAGACTCGATTCGTGAATCGCTTCCTTCCCATCACTGCTCCCTTCCACAGTCCCTACTTGGCTTCCGCATACGACCAAATCTTGGAAGATGTCGAGGGCATTGAGATTTCCGGCAAGTCCCTCGTCGTTCCTGTTTTCGACACCAAGACAGGCGAGGACCTCCGAGCCGTCGGTGATAAGAACGTTATTCCTGAGCTCGTGCGCATGATTACTCGAGACCCAGTCAATTGGGAGCAAGCTACTGTTTTCCCTACCGCTACTCACATCATTGACTTCGGACCTGGTGGAATTTCCGGCCTGGGTGTCCTCACCAACCGCAACAAAGATGGTACCGGCGTCCGAGTGATTCTTGGCGGTGCTCTCGATGGTACCAATGCGGAGATCGGTTACAAACCCGAGTTATTCGACCGCGATGAGCATTCCGTCAAGTTCGCCGTCGACTGGGTGAAGGAACATGGGCCTCGTCTTGTGAAAAACTCGGTTGGTCAAACATACGTTGACACCAAGATGAGCAGACTTTTGGGTGTTCCCCCGATCATGGTTGCCGGTATGACTCCTACCACAGTGCCTTGGGACTTTGTGGCAGCCACGATGAACGCTGGTTACCACATTGAATTGGCAGGTGGTGGCTACTACAATGCCAAAACTATGACGGAAGCGCTTACCAAGATTGAGAAGGCCATTCCTCCCGGCCGCGGTATCACCGTTAACTTGATTTACGTCAACCCTCGTGCAATGGGATGGCAGATTCCTTTGATTGGAAAACTCCGTGCTGATGGTGTGCCTATCGAAGGTCTCACAATAGGTGCTGGTGTGCCTTCCATTGAGGTCGCTAATGAATATATTGAGACTTTGGGCATCAAGCACATCGCCTTCAAGCCAGGCTCCTCCGATGCTATCCAGCAGGTTATCAACATTGCCAAAGCGAACCCCTCCTTCCCTGTCATCCTTCAGTGGACGGGTGGTCGCGGTGGTGGTCACCATTCATTTGAAGATTTCCACCAGCCGATCTTGGCGATGTACGGCCGTATCCGCAAATGCAGTAATATCGTCCTCGTTGCTGGTAGTGGTTTCGGTGGCTCTGAGGATACTTATCCCTATCTGACTGGTGCTTGGTCTGCCAAGTTTGGCTACCCTCCTATGCCGTTCGATGGTTGTATGTTCGGTACCCGCATGATGACTGCCCAAGAGGCTCACACTTCTCCCAACGCCAAGAAAGCCATGGCTGCAGCTCCTGGTGTCGGTGACGAACAATGGGAACAGACCTACCAGAGACCTACCGGAGGTATCATTACAGTTTCGTCTGAAATGGGCGAGCCCATTCACAAACTCGCCACCCGTGGTGTGCTCTTCTGGAGCGAGCTGGATAAGAAGATTTTCGCCCTCGATAAAGCCAAGAGAATACCTGAATTGAAGAAGAACAGAGACTGGATCATCAAGAAACTAAACGATGACTTCCAAAAAGTTTGGTTCGGCCGCAACTCCGCTGGTGAGACCGTGGATTTAGAGGACATGACATATACTGAGGTTGTCCACCGTATGGTTGAATTGATGTATGTCAAACACGAATCGCGCTGGATTGACCCGAGTCTCAAGAAGCTCACCGGCGACTTCATTCGCCGCGTGGAGGAACGTTTCACCTCTGCGGAAGGTCAATCCTCCCTTCTCCAGAACTACTCTGAACTCGATCAGCCCTATCCAGCAGTTGACAAAATTCTGTCTGCTTACCCAGAAGCGTCCTCTCAACTCATCAATGCCCAGGATGTACAGCATTTCCTCTTGCTTTGTCAGCGACGCGGACAGAAGCCCGTGCCATTCGTTCCTTCTCTCGACGAGAACTTCGAATTCTGGTTCAAGAAGGATTCTCTCTGGCAGTCGGAAGACTTGGAAGCCGTTTACGGTCAGGACGTGGGCCGTATCGCTATCCTTTCGGGTCCCATGGCTGTCAGATATGTCAACACAATCGATGAGCCTATCAAGGAAATTCTCGATAGCATTCACAATGGACATATCAGGTCCCTCATTGGCGACACCTATGCGGGCAGGGAGGGAGATCTCCCTGTCATCGAGTACTTTGGAGGCGAGCATCTTCAGCCCCTTGCCGAAGAGCCTGAAATCGATGGCCTTACTGTCTCTCAAGATGGTAACAAGACTACTTACCGACTGTCGAGCTCCCCGTCTGTAGCCCTTCCTGATCTTGAAAGCTGGATGCAAATCCTTGCCGGCAGAAACTATTCGTGGCGTCACGCATTCTTCACTACGGAAGTTTTTGTTCAAGGCCAGCGCTTCGAAACCAATCCATTGAAGCGCTTGCTTGCTCCAACAAGAGGACTGTATGTTGAAATTGCATCTCCTGAAGATTCTGAAAAGACCGTCATCAGCGTCAGAGAGCCTAGTCAGTCCTCGAAACTGGTCAAGACACTTGAGATCAAGTTGATCGGTCCCAAGGAAATTGCTCTTACCATGTTTGAAGGCCGCACTGCTGAAGGGGCTGTCATCCCACTCACATTCCGCTTTATCTACCATCCCGAGACTGGATATGCTCCAATCCGTGAAGTGATGGAGCACCGCAATGACCGCATCAAGGAGTTCTACTACCGTGCGTGGTTTGGAGAGAAGAATGTTCCTTTCGATACCCCTATCACTGCAATCTTTGACGGCGGTCGTGAAACTGTTACGGCTCAGGCTGTTGCCGACTTTGTTCACGCTGTTGGCAACACAGGTGAGGCTTTCGTCAATCGCCCTGGCCAAGATACATACGCCCCTATGGACTTTGCTATCGTAGTAGGATGGAAAGCCATCACCAAGCCCATCTTCCCACGCCGGATTGACGGTGACCTCCTCAAATTGGTTCATCTCTCGAATGGTTTCAGAATGGTTCCCGGTGCTGAGCCTCTCAAGGTCGGAGATGTCCTTGACACTACTGCGCAAATCAACGCAGTTATCAATCAAGATTCGGGTAAGATGGTCGAAGTCTGCGGTACCATCAAACGCGACGGCAATCCCATCATGCATGTCACCAGTCAGTTCCTGTACAGAGGTACATATGACGACTACGAGAACACCTTTCAGCGCAAAGACGAGGTTCCCATGCAAGTACATCTTAACACAACGAAAGATATTGCTGTCCTTCGTTCAAAGGAATGGTTTCGCTTGGACGAACCTGATGTGGAACTTCTCGGACAAACCTTGACTTTCCGACTTCAGAGTCTTATCCGCTTCAAGAACAAGACTGTTTTTAGCAGCGTCCAGACCATTGGTCAGGTACTCCTCGAGTTGCCTACCAAAGAAATTATTCAGGTGGGCTCTGTCGATTATGAAGCTGGTTTGTCCCACGGCAATCCCGTCATCGATTACCTTGAGCGCAACGGTTCCTCCATCGAACAACCAGTCAACTTCGAGAACCCCATTCCTCTCAGTGGCAAGACGCCTCTCGAGCTTCGTGCTCCTGCCTCTAATGAGAACTACGCCCGTGTGTCCGGTGATTACAATCCAATTCACGTTTCCCGCGTGTTCTCGAGCTATGCTAAACTGCCCGGCACTATCACTCATGGAATGTACTCTAGTGCTGCTGTACGAAGCCTGGTTGAGACTTGGGCTGCTGATAACAACATCGGCCGTGTTCGCAGCTTCCATGTCAACCTTGTTGGTATGGTGCTACCTAATGACGCCATTGCCGTGAAGCTTGAGCACATTGGTATGATTGCTGGTCGCAAGATCGTCAAGGTCGAAGTGCGCAATAAGGATACCGAGGAGATGGTATTGCAAGGTGAGGCAGAAGTTGAGCAGCCTGTCTCATCGTACGTCTTTACTGGACAAGGTTCGCAGGAACAAGGTATGGGTATGGACCTCTATGCCAGCAGCGAGGTGGCGAAGGAAGTCTGGGACCGTGCCGACAAGCACTTTTTGGAAAATTACGGCTTCTCCATCATCGACATTGTGAAGAACAATCCCAAGGAGCTTACTATCTACTTTGGCGGTCCACGAGGAAAGGCAATCCGCCAGAACTACATGTCGATGACATTTGAGACAGTTAATGCCGATGGATCCATCAAGTCTGAGAAGATCTTCAAGGAGGTCGATGAGAACACCAACTCTTACACTTACCGTTCCCCCGCGGGTCTTTTATCTGCCACGCAATTCACCCAGCCTGCATTGACCCTCATGGAGAAGGCTAGTTTTGAGGACATGCGTTCCAAGGGTCTCGTCCAGAGAGACAGCAGCTTTGCTGGACACTCTCTTGGCGAGTACTCGGCTTTGGCTGCTCTCGCAGAGGTCATGCCTATCGAGAGTTTGGTGTCCGTCGTTTTCTACCGTGGTTTGACCATGCAAGTCGCTGTCGAGCGTGATGAACAAGGTCGCTCCAACTACTCAATGTGCGCTGTCAATCCTAGTCGTATATCAAAGACCTTCAACGAGCAAGCTTTGCAATACTGTGTTGAGAATATTTCGGAGGTTACTGGATGGTTGTTGGAGATTGTCAACTACAACGTGGCCAACATGCAATACGTTGCTGCCGGAGATGTAAGTTTATCCACCCCTTGTACTAAATACTATTGCTAACATGGTTCTAGCTACGCGCCCTCGACACTCTCACAAACCTCCTGAACGTGCTCAAAGCACAAAAGATCGACATCCAAGCGCTCATGCAGACCATGTCCCTCGAAGACGTTAAGGAGCATTTGGTACAAATCATCCACGAGTGCGTCAAGCAGACCGAAGCCAAGCCCAGGCCCATCGTCTTGGAGCGTGGTTTTGCTACCATCCCTCTCCGCGGTATCGATGTTCCTTTCCACAGCACATTCTTGCGCTCTGGTGTCAAACCTTTCAGATCCTTTTTGCTCAAGAAGATTAACAAGACCACCATCGATCCCAGCAAGTTAATTGGCAAGTACATTCCAAACGTGACCGCTCGTCCCTTCGAGATTACCAAGGAATACTTCGAGGACGTGTACAAGCTCACTGGCTCGCCACGTATCGCCAACGTGTTGGCCAACTGGGATAAATATGAGGATCCCAAGGAAGCCGTTGCCGCCGCACGAGCTTCTTAATCTTTGTTTGATAGATAACGGGGGATAAAAGTTGATAAAGACAATAATGATTTTGTTTCATAGTTTCTCATGTCAATGTCATGCATCGATGATTGTTTCATTCTCTTCTGCCTTATACATATGTTACATACACTTTGATTGATTAGATATATCGATTGGTTGGTTTATCATGGCGCATTTTAATTTTCGATGCTTTTACTGGTCTCTTCTGCTGGTGAGGATACATGTATTCAAGGTGCCTACCTAGATCTATTAATCGATGTTTTTATCAGTATCTCTTTCTTCAATCCGTAGTATTATGTTGAAGAGCAGTACAGAGGAAGTAGATGTATTTGGTTCTCTTTCATCTTCTCAACTGTTCCGTTTGTCCCATTATCCCTTCTAGCAAACTTGCTAGGTATGTCTCGATATGTGCCGGTAGTGGTATACTGTCATAAAGTAAAAGTAGATGTACATCTATCTATCTATCCATCCATCTACCCATTCCATTCCGATGTCGCTCGCAAGCAACTCATCCCTCCCCCGCCCTTTGATCGTCCGCCATGAACAGCTCGAACCCAGACCCCTGAACCGCCCTTGAGAGGCTCGGGAGATCACTCCTTGAGAACACCAGGCCTTAACAGCCGATCCTCCTTGCCATAAACACCCACATCCTTGACAATCGCGATAAACCTTCTATGATTTTCTTTGGACTCGCCAATCCGAGGATGGAAGATCTTAAGAAGATCACGACTTGCGATTCCGGATGCGGGGATGGCGGCGTGGATTTCGGCGGGCGTTGGGAATGTTGCGTTTGTCATTGATGGTGTCGGGGATACGGCGCCGGACATGGAAGGGCGCGGGGTTGAGGTTCGGAGGGGGCCTATATCAAGATTAGTTTGGATGGAAAAGACGACGGGTGGAAAGAAAAGGGCAGACCTTTCAGAGTTGAGCCGCCTTCTGGTGTCCCCGCGCGTAGAGGGGCGGCTGGACTGCCGGAGCGAGAGCCAAGGGGTGTACCGGCTCGGGAGAGGTTGAGCTTGAGTTTCTTTGACTTGCCGGCGTCGCTAAGATCTGCGCCGGAGAGGGCGCTGCCTTCAATGTCGCTGCCTGATCCGGGGCCGCCGATGCGGTTTCTCTTTTTGACGCCCTGTTGCCAATCAGTAAGAAGGACTCGTGTATAGAGGGAAAACGGGCTTACAGCTAGGCCAGAAGGCGAAGGAACAGAATGAGGTGCGTGCTTAGGCTTCTTGCGAGATGTATCTGTTCCGCTGGCATCTGAGAGATTGGGAGATCCGATACGCTTGCGACCAATGGCAGTCGGTTTTTTGAGTGCGTCTGTATGCTTTGGACGACCGGATGGTGTGCTTGCTTTGGTAGAGGCGCCGGAATCCTTCTCTTTTTCCTTTTCTTTGGCCAGAGCCTTTTCTTCTTCGGTTTTCTTGTCGTCTTCCTTTTCGTTCTCGGCGTCGCTGTCTTCCTCAGTGCTCTATGGTACTGTGAGTGAAAAATGATGGTATGCAATTCTGGCATGATCGAACGTACCTCTTCATCAGAGTAAGGATTGACATCCGAACCACTGCTATAATCAAAGTTCTTCTCCCGGCGCTGCAGTGCCTTTCGCACTTTCTTTCCGATAACTTTGCGGGCTTCTTTCTCCTTCTTCTCTCTCAACTCTTCCTCATCGTAGTCCTTCTCTTCCTTTAGATTGAAAACATTGGCCTTCAATTGATCCTGCTTGATACGTTGCTCGGCAGCCTTGGTATCCTCATCTTCCTCGAAAAGACCAGCGTCAACCTCTTCATCATCCGCAAAACGATCCTCTTCAAAGTCCATGTCGTTGCCATCTAAGCCTGCGGCGGACACCTCCTTGCCACGATAAACCTTTCTCTGCTTGGCATACGCGTCAAGTTCTTTTTGTTTAAGGGTCTCTTGCTGCTTTTCCATGAACCATCGTGGATCTTTGATTTTCTTCGACATGAATTTCTCCGCTTCTTCTATAGTCAATGTCTTGAACGCGTTTCTCGCGCTGAATCGGTACCATTTATCGATTGGTACCATTCTCATCTTTCCGGTAGGCTCAAGAACGAACATCGCATACGTCTCCGAAAGGGCGGCTTCGTAGTTCCCCATCCACGTATTTTTATTGTCAAAGTCCTCCATGTGCCACGGCAATGCCTCTTCGTATTTAATGCGAGCTTTGGCAATCTCTTCTGCGGTCATGTCTGCTTTCATGACTTGCTGTGTTTTCGGTTTGGGCTGGTTGGTACGCTTCTGAGCGGTGGCTGCCGAAGGCGCGATTTGTGCCAAATTTTCTTCTCGCTCTTTCTCTCGCGCTGCCTTTTTTGCTTCGAACTCTGCTCTTTCCGCCTCAGTCATGTCTCGCATGGCCCATGGAATGTGTTTCTCATCTTCGCGTTTGACAGCATTTGGGTCCGGGGGCTTTGCTCGTGGATCGCGACGCTGTAATCGTACTGGTCTCGTAAACTGCAGCTCATCTCGTGGATCGATGGCTTTTTTCGAAACGAACTTTGCAACATGATGTTTCAGTCCTTCTCGCAGTGCGCGCTTGGTGGTGACGAGAGGGTAGTCCACAAAAGTAGAGAGTGGCGGACCGCTAAACCCATTCACAGTCATATCTTCTCGTACATTAGGTCGCTGTAGCCGAAGCGGAGCTGGTTCTGTGGCATTTTTGATAGCCGTGGTAACCACTGGGGTAGTTACACTCGGTTTCGAAGCCTTTAATGCTGCAGGATTTGTAGCCGGACGTCCTCCAGGTGGAGGTCTCCTCTTCGGTCGGACGAGAGGATCTGCCGCTTTGGGACGACGTATTTTCATGATCGGAGCGCCTTCGGTGGGTGGTCGGCTGACCTTGGGATCTGTAGGCGTCGCCATATTGATGGCTCGAAAGCGTAATGTGGCGCGCGAAGCAGTCAGCTTACTGACGACCTTTCGATCAAGGTTGTCGCCGTTGAGGATGAGCTGTATGTTTATCACGCTCAACTCAGATCTGGTCTATAATCACGTCCATGTGATACGTAAGTGAGGCGTGTCTATCTCACGACGTTGTTGTCTTTGGGTTGAAGTGTTACGCGAGGATGTTCATCTTGACGTTTACCAAAGAGGTCCTCTCGGAGTCGGGGAAATGCCGCTTTGTTCCTGCCTGAGGCATCATTCGTCATACAATGTAACGACCGCAGCGGACGACTTCATTTCCATGACTCCATACTATCAAGATTTCCATTCGAGTTTAACAAGCCCAGCGACGAGGCTACTCTAGGCCACCATGACAGCGCATCGGTTCATGGGATCAACTCATCATTTCGTCGTCAGTCAAACTCACAAGCACTTACGGTACCGAGGTTTATACACGCGTCGAAGATACAGTGAAGATACCTAGAGAATATTCTGGTCTATATTTCTCACATTCTCTTCATCATAAAAGTCTGCCTGTTATGGATCGTCTATGCTCCTGGTTATCATGGAAAATCAGTCGAAGGCCACCCATGCGGCTTGGGGATTTACCTCGAGAGATCGTCTTGGAAATTGTCCACTATCTGCCCGAACTCGACCACCTTTGCCTCGCTCTAACATGCAAAGCATTCTGGGATCTTCTAAGCAACTCCGACTCTCTGCAGCTTTGGTCCAGCTTCTGCGATCCGAGTGGCCTTCTTCCACCCTCATCCTCATTTTACAATGACAGGACTATCAGAAAAAAACTTCAGTCGAACCGGTGGAAACTTCTTCAGAGATTGGAGGACTCCTATTGGAAGATTTGTTTTGGTTGCTTCAGGCTACATCCATATCATGAATTCTCCGCCCAGGATCTTCAGACTGCCTCATATAAGCGCACCTGTGATTATGGACCCCTTGTGGGCATTCTTCGTCTATGTCCATGCATAGCAATGACCTTTCGCGATAAAACCAAAATCGTGAAAAGACTCCTGGCACTATCACAGGCAGAATGTCCCAGGCTTTACAATAAAAGTTTGGAATCTTTAGTAGCAACTGCTCAGCACCAGTGTTCTCACTCGTATGGATGTGCAAACGTACATATCACGCTGAAGCTGGTTGTCGAAGAAGATAGGAATTTTATGGTGGAAACTAAGTATACAGTCACTGGGACAAAACTACCCCTGCAGAGATATTTCGATTATACTGTCATCTTGCTGTGTCCCCATCGTGCACTGGATATTCACATACTTGAACTTGAACTACAGCATTCCATGTATGGAAATCAACACGGATATTGGCAATATCTCAACAGGGATGACAAACGGTGGAATTTCTCGAAGAACCCAATGACTTGCCCATGGTGTGATTCTACTAGCTCTGACGCTCAGTGGAGGACAAGGAGGGACACTACCGACGGTGAAGACGTCTGCATATTTTCCTTTAAGAAACGTCTGGGGAATGCCATGAACAGAGCTGATGATTTATGGTATCGACACACTGAAACTTCATTTGAGGCTATTGCAGATCACCGAGACTCTGGACGCATTGAGATCGTTTCGTGGATACGGTCTAAGTTGTCAGAGTATCGTTAGCAGTTGTTAAAATCTCTCCAAGAGGAGGCTTTGGAGGGAATATTCTGACCAGCCTTTGCACCATGGGTACTATTGGAAGGAACTCGTCTTAGCTTCGCCTGTGAGGGCTACTAGTCACCAGCACTGCGTAGAAGTGCGAGTTCGTCGCTGGTGCCGCTCCCTGGTCCCCCTCGGGGTTTCTGGCCGCGCCAAGGGGGGGGAGACGGGACAATGATATTGGTGTCTGAAGCTATCTCGTGAATTTTCAGTCCTCGATTGCTCCAACATGCTTCCGTCCTTCCCACTACTAAGATTCACTTTGTGGAACCGGATCGGCCGCCGCTGTCTCCAATGCAGCAGCGAGTCTGCGGAGCAGAATACGCTGACTCTGTCGAGTCGGCAGCTCGTTCCGTATGCCACGCAGTTCCACTAGTAGCTGTTGCAATCCTCGTTCCACGTGGTTCAAGGCACGGTCGAGATTCTCAATCGCGGCAACAGGGTCAGGAGCATGTCCACCAGGTGATGGGTCAAGCCCGGGTTGCGGAACCCGCAGCCGTCTCCAAAACCTGGCCAGTCTTGGTTGGATGACTCCATACCAAGTCTGGAGGAACACCAATATCATCGTCGTGAAATCTATCCAGTATGTCATTTTCGATGAAATAAAACGTTTGTGTGGAGGGTATTTACTAACTTCGCTTCTCGTTGTTTTCAGTTGAAGAGAGAAAAGAAGAAGAAAAGGAAGAAAGAAGGGAAGAGAAGAGAAGAAGAAGATATAAGGGGGATCTCCTCGAGAGTGGAGGGAAGGAAGGCGCAGAACGTACCTTCCTCACCTTCCGCGGCAGCTACGATTGATCTCACGTCTCAAGCTGACATCGAAGTCAGCTCTAAAGTACACTCTTTCCCCAGTCACTGCTTCGGTGGCCCTCCCATATGTGTAATGCACAGCAACCCCGACAACTGGAAAGATAATCAAGAGAGGTCAAGGCAAGTGCTACCGTTGATGAGCAACGGACTGGTGTTTGTTCCATTTTGTTCAATACACCTATTGGAAACATAGAGACTAGGTACATAAAGTCGCTTAAGCCAAGATATCCACAATCTGCTCGTCTTCCGCGTCGTCGTCCTCCTCCGTGATCCTCTCCGGTTGACCCAGCATCGTATGCACTCCAGCCCTCTCCATCGCGTCTCTCTCGGCTTCATTTACCTCCCCCTCTTCTCCACGCATCAAGACTTGCACCAGCCGATCACATCCTTCACGAACCTCTTCACTCTCGACACCAGAATGGCATTCTCTTATGATCGGGTAGACTTGCACCTGCCTCATCTTATCGCGCGCTTCACGGGTGGTCGTCAACAACAAGATGGTCTCCAAATGCGCAAGGATGATTTGATGGTCCGTCTCTCGCTGCTTATCCGGTGGCAAGAGCTGCAAATCCGGCAGCATGTCGGACGACTCGTCGTCGGGATATTCTTCTGGCCCCATGATGGGGAGTAAAATATAAGGAAGCAGGTTCGCACCTTCGCCCTCTTCTTCGTTGATGAGCATGGGATGTGACTCGACATCGAAACAGACATTCTTGATCGTCCACGCTACTCCTCTCCGCCGAATGTCGCTCAAATGCTCCGTGAAAACCAAAAGCTTTGTTACAGGGATGACTCCGTCGTAATCACGTTTCGTCGTGAAAAACTTGCGCCCTTCCGCAGTCTTTGACAAGTCTGCAAAAACGTAGGCTAGATAATCGTGGTTTGCGACTTTGTTGAGAGCACCCTCGGCGCCCTTGACGAAGCAGTCTAGTAACTGGTCCAGCGCATTTGTAGAAGTAGATACATCGTCTGCTTTCTTTCTTGTGAGGGTGATGACGCGGCTAAAGCTATCTGCCTTGGCGAGGTTGGCCAGGAGCATTGCAATGTCGTCTGCATTGTGTTCATTTTTATTCTGTGGTAGTTAACTCAATCGTGTTCTTTTCACTAAGCCCGGAATGAACGAACAGTAACTTTGGCGATCAAAAGCTCAACAAAGTCGTCGTCATCTGCGAGCAATCTCAATATCTGCCCGTCCGCAGAAAGGTTGATTAACATAGTAAGCGCATCTTTAGCAATTGTCTACCAATATATTAACCACACATATCATCCCGGTACACGAGAAGACAACACAGACCGGATGGTCTCGTACGAGCACTTTCAAATCTTTGATTGGCTGCAGATTCTCTCTTTTGAAGAGGGTGGGTTGACTTGAAGAAAAGACAGTGAGATTTGCAGCGGCTGCATCGTCTATGTAAGTGCATTGGCCTCGCATAGAGTCTAGAGACATACCGATCTGCCTGATTTGAGGGTTTGGAGAGCCGAGGAACTCGACGAGCTACATCACAGTATTAGTTTTCACGTCAGCCAGGAAAGGTTGTGAGATGAAATCTTACCTCCTCTAATTCAGTAGGCATTTTGATGTAGACTAGTGCCGCGGCCTTTAATCCACGAATTTCGTCCTTTGCTGACCGAAGAGTGATGTCTTTAGGAACCAGTATGTAGACTAATTCGAAGGTATTACCAGTCGGTAGAACATGAGCCTTTCTACATGCGAAATGATAAACGAAAAGGATGTGTCTGTCAAGATATAGATTTGTGACATTTTTATGGTGGGGAGAAGTATCGCACCGTGATTGGCCAGTGGCCACTGCTATATCTTCATTTTCTGCATTTTCTCCTCCATCCTTTCGACTTCTACAAGCCCATACACAGATAGAAGTACAGATACACCAAGACTCGTGGTTTGAATGACTTTTTTTCCTGACTATGGTCATATATCGTGGGTGTGAGTGTGATATATGAAAGTTATGAAAGTTACTTCTACTGCTTGCACGTCGAATACATCTTCAAATATATATTGAAACTACACATGAGTATGAAAGGTGGGTATATGACCGCTCTACTAGCACAAGAATGCCGAAATATCTCATGCTCTTGCCGATTTGAAAATGACCCTGCTCTTTATACACGCAGCCCCCGCGGCGCAAATCGTATCTGCCGAACCTGCGCCGACTCTGTATGAGTTGGTGTCTCTCTCACCAATCTTTCATGGAACTCATTCCGATAGCGAATGACCTGCTGCAGAATATACTGCTGCGCGAAATCTTCTTGGCGACGATACGCCGGCTCACCGACCACCCGTCGTATCCAGTCATCGACATCTTCATCCTCGTCGTCATCGCTGTCAGTATACCAAACAGCCGCCTCATCAAACTCCCCATGATCAGGGATATGATGATGGTTGAACCACGGACAATCACACGTCTTCCACTTTTGGGCACACCTCATGCAAAACTCGGCTTTGCATCGGCACGTCATGTGGTTGCAGCCATCTTTTAGCTCCACGATCGAAGAGCAATTGTAGCATCGCTGCCAGCCGTTCGCCTTGGCCATTGCTTCTAATTTCTGCACATTCTCGTCTTTGGGGCAATCTCCACGACTACCATGCCATCTTCCGCGACAGAGGCAACAGACCTTTGTCCTACAACGAGAACATCTCCCATACATGGGTTTCCCGCTGTGATCTTTGATGATGTTGCTCGGTTTGATCCATTTGCCGCATCGCTGAGAGGGACAGTAGTATCTATCCTTTGTAGTGTATTCTTTATACTTTGCGGTCCATTTGACTTTGAAATCGCGATTGAACAACATTTCGACGTACTTGCTCGGAATGTGGTCCTGGGTACAGCATCGGGGCGGCATGTGTTGTTGTGGATCTGTCATGGACAGAGTAAACAGTCGTCGAAGACATGAGTGGCACATGTGGTGGGAACATGCTAACTTTGCTGCTTTCGAGGCTGGCATGTCGTCTGATAGACAGCTTATGCAGGTTACTCTTGTTTGGATCAGTACGCATCTCTCTTCTGCTCGAAAAAGGGAATTGGATGGAGGCATACTTCTTGATCGTTTTGACTGCTTTGATTGGCTTGATTGGCTTGACTGGCTTAGCCGCTTGAGCGGCCACAGGCCTGAAGAATAGCGAAAGTAGAGTGCTGGTGGGGGGCTTTTTCTGTGACTTGCGCGTGCTGGATGTTGTCGAAGTTTTCAATAGATCTGGATCTTGTGCCAGATGACTTGAGCGTGCCTCGACATCTGTGAGTGAGTCGGAGGGTTGATATCTAAACGTCAAATCAGCACTACTTGCAAAGTGAACCTTGAGATAGGGATGATACCTCCTAAGCGAACCCGGCGGATGACTCTTCGTCACCGTCGTCAACAACACCAGCGGCTCAGTGCGTCCACCAAACTGCATCCAAGAGGAACCATGCCGTTTCTCATGACGCGAAGCGTGCTGTTCTCCTATCAAATGTTGCTGTCGTGATGAACCACGATTCTCATCGCCTTGATCGACGTGTCTAGAGTGACCTACATGGCCCCCATGACCTCGTCGTGTAGATGATTTGTGATGAACACTTGGTTGTGATTGTGTTTTAGAAGACATTTTGCCCTTCTATCGTCTCTAGATTGATGAATCTAGATGGATTGTAGATGAGATGCTTGTGATGTTAGACGTTGGTAGATGATGATGATGATGATGATGATGCACGACAGGTTGACAGCTGGGCTGTGGCGGTGCCCTTTTAAGAACCCGACTGACAACGCGATCAGACGGTACAATACGGTACTTTTCTGATGGAAGCGACCGGTGCCTTGATAGATCGACTTTGCTGGATTGATGGTCAATCGGAGATTGACGCTCTTCCCCAGCTGGGTATCGTTCTACTTGAGTTTATCGTCGAATCAGGGACGTCTATCAATGACCAATCAGGGCATATACACATGTATGTATAGGTACCCTGTACATGTTCTCTCGAAAAAAGACTTGTGATTCGAAAAGAGAAGTATGCACGTTTTTGATATTCTATGAATGGCTATCTTCTCCATGGCATATTCCAAGAATCGTCTCTTCATCATCCAATCAATATTCCAACTTCCCATGTACATGGTCCCAAAGCTCCTCCACAATATCCTTCTGACCCTTCCCATTTGGTGATGAACGAACAGCCAAATACACTCTCCCATCGATCTCCGGCGTCCAATCCCCTTTGTTCCCACCAGCCATAATTCCACCCGCCTCCTCCAAAATGATCCATCCAGCACAGACATCCCACGCCCAACAACCGCCTTCCCAATAACAATCCAGCACGCCCGACGCAACTGCACATATATTCAGCGCTGCCGACCCCATAGATCGAATTGAATGAACCATTGCACCACCGGCTTCACGCGTCTTGCCCAGACTCGCGAATGTTTGCAGCTTCACATCCCAGTTGGGCCCACTACGCTCGTTGCCCCATTCCAGCGCGATCAGAGCCTTGTCAAGGCCGTCTAGAGTCTCTAGCTTATCCCCTTGCTTGAGCGGTAGAGGAGTCGTATGGTTCAAGAAAGCGCCCTGCCCTTTAATGGCGGAGTAAAGTGTTGAAGTAAACGCGTTGTAGACGACTCCAACAACGGGCTTGCGATCAATAGCGAAACCGAGCGAGATGCATGAATTGGGAAAGCCGTGTACGAAATTTGTGGTGCCGTCGATGGGGTCGACGACAAAGGTTGGTACGTTGGTTAAGGGGTGAGAGGGGGAGTAGGTCTCTTCGCCGTGGAAGCTGTTCACCCCACGATTAGCATGAGAGCCTCACGCTCGGGCAGAGAATCTGTTTACTCGTAGTCTGGGTATTTGGCTTTCAGTCTTGTGGAGACCAAATTCTCCACGGCCTTGTCATATTCTGTGACGAGGTCGGAACCTATGTCCTGATCAGCGTATGGGCACATTACGCATTACGCAGTGCGTCTAGGAACTTTTCATGGAACAACTGACTGTTTTTTTTCGAGTCGGTCGAACTGATTGTTGGCAGACTGCTGGTTATCACCCTGCCGGCCTCAAGGGCAATTTCAATAAGAACATCGTGAACCTCCCTAAGATTGGGAGAGGTCTGGGCTGGTTGAGCCATTGTTGATCTGGAGACTGCGATAAGAGGGTGGCATGACGTAGGTTGGAGGGGTCGAACGCGGGAGGAATAAAATACACTATTCACAGACCCTAATTCTAGGGTTATTGTTAATGGTGCCGACTATTGAATTACAGTATCCTAGTCACTATGAAACATTGCACATACATATAGAGCCGATATAATATGTACTTGTTAGACACTACTCAGGTCTCCCCATGATCTAGGCTAACTGCTCTTCATGATCACTCTGTCCCTCAGACGCAGAATCCCCTCCTGAAAAGTACCGATCAGTCCACTTTGCGGAATCGGTCGACTTTCGACTCGATTGTCTCCCTATATCGGCAAGTCTAGTTGCTGCGCCATCATGTTCAGAGGCTTCAGACGAGTGTCCCTGCCCCTCAATCTCCGGAGGTAGAGTGGCATAATGACGAAACGGTAGCTGTCGCTGTTGAGGAGATTGACCAAACGTCTCGTCGCCCGAGTCCGTCACTCCGACATCGAGAGGTTTTGCTCTTTCACGATTGGACTCTAGTGCGTCTTCTGTTCGGGCTGAAAAGGTATTGCCAAAATGGTTGTCGACCATATGTTTGACAACGGGCCAGCCGTAGGCGTTAGCGAACATGCGCCGGACAATGATGTTGTTGTGTGCGTCGGGCTCCATTCGTGCGAGAACTTTACGCCATGAAAGTCCTTGGTGATAAGCTCGGGCAATTTTCTCTTCGACTCTCAAGCCGCTTCCTTTGTATCCCTGAGCAGCTACCTGTTCGTTATCGGCGTCTGCGTCGGTGGAGCCGCGCGAATTATGGAATATAGTGCCTCGCTTCTTCAAGATAGGAGGCGGTATATCCTCTGGGTGATATATACGATCATGGAAAATCGTCCGTGGTCTTGATGCTGGATCCGTGATGAATTCTGTTGGAGGCAAAGGAGGTCTTAGAACATCGCCAGCAGACTCAAAAATGGTGGTTCGGGGAGGGGCACTGAGATCCTCCTCTTCATATAGGGAGTTGCCCCTGACGATTGGGGGATACAATTCTTCAGAGTTCATGTTATCCGTAGATTCACCGGACGCTGCAAGGGTTTGACTTCGTCGGATGATCTTGGTGCTCTTTTTGCTAGAAGAAGAACTTCTGGATTGCTTTGATTGGAACATTCCAAAGAGATTGTTGAATGGACCGGGAGAAGATGGACGATGCTCTTTCGAGTTTGAGTTTGTACTTACGGGCGACATGGGCTCTGGTTCTGCTTGAACAGGGTTCTCTTCAAGGATTTGGTCTGGCGTTGGTGGTGGTAATGAAAGACCGGGACTAGCTTGTGGCGTTGAAGCTGCTTCTGCACCGTGGTGCTGAGCTTGCATTCCCTCAATTGCAGAGATATTCGAATTGGAACGGTGTTGCTGGCGATGCTGATGATGCTGTGCAGTTGGCGAAACTGAATTGGCTCCCGTAAGCTCGGCCCACCCCCATTCTGCCATGGTTCCAACAAGACCATTTCCTCTTCGTGCCTTTTGAACCCTATCTAGACCCCTCCAGTCAAGGAAGAGCAGGCAAGAAGTCCGTAGTGGTACGATGCCATCATTGACCACATTCGAATAGACTGTCCGGTTTCTGAAGCGCTGTAGAACCTGATGAGCCGGTCCAGCAGGCAATATCCGCAACAATGGCTTGGAAGCCGGCGCTTGGTCCTGCTGTGACGGACCCGAGTTACCCGCGAACTTACTTATAATAGCGTCCCATCTGCTTCGAACCCTCGGGGACATCCAACTTAGACCAAGATCCTGCCCGGTCTTGCCGACTAATCCCAGATCCAGCGCAAAACGTACGTAGACCGGATTCTCGTTACTGAGTCCAAGAAAGGGTGTAGCGAGGGCGACAAAATTTATGGGGTTGATCCGCTCAAAGAATTCAGGGGAATGTTTTTGAATATAAGCAATCGCATAAGTTTGTATCAGACCCCCAAGCGAATGCCCAATGAAGCTGATGCTAGTAACCTGACAATCTGACGGATGCTTATCCCAAGGGTCGTAATCTATCGGAACACCGGAGCTGGAATTTGTATTGTTCTTTTGCTTTCCCTTCTTGGTTGGTAGGTATGGCTGATCCGGATATGTCATGAGAAGAATGTATTTGGCAAGCCGTTTCCCGAGATACTGTATTCCACGTTCTGTACGCGTGACATTACCCGGAAATCCTCGGACAATGACTTCCTCATTTTGCTCTTCGCTGCCTTCCGTCTGATTTTCTAAAGTCGACTGACTTTTCGACTCCTTTTTCGCCTTCTTGGCTTCCTCGGCGGCGGCATCGATACTCTCCTTGAGATATAGCATATCAGCTCCAAGGTTGCTGTGTAGCCCATGAGTCAAAATGACGAGGTGGATCCGCCTCTTCCTTTTGATGGGCGCATTGTGTTCCAGCCGAGGCGAAAGACTCGTCACATGAACTACATGATGGCTGCGCGGTTGATTGGATAGCGCAATCAGCTTCGAGTTGATCTCTTCCCGTTCTTTGAACGCGGAGCATTCGGGACTATTCCACAGACTCTTGATATCATCAAACACCAACCTGACTGATTTCGAAAAAACGCCCTTTGCCGCAGTGATTGGAGCATCGCCATTTCCCCCCTTGCGCAAAATCTGATGCTCGTTGATATGGGCCGGAGGGGGCATACCGGAAGACGTCAAGGAGCCATTGATGCCAAACTCGAGTGACTTCGGGTCACGACCAACCAACAGCTCGAAATGGACTGCCGCTGAGCTAGAGAATATCACCTGCGATGTTATCTCAATAACCCACGTTATGCTGTTTCTTTTTGGTTCGTCGCCGCTGTCCGAGCCCAGGTTGCTACCGCTGTGATTTCCATGTAGGGCCCCAGGAATGGTGAGTCGGGTCTCTTCCGGCACAGGTATTTTTGCAGTCCAGCTTCCGCCAGCCTTGAGGTAAGGCTCGTATTGAGGGACGCCTTTTGTCTCGCTATCGTAGTAATGTTGATTGGGGTTGAATTCGGATGGATAGCATGCTGTATAAAGTGTGTAAGGGCCATGGAGGTACGCGGCTCGTAGCGGGATGGCAGAAGTATTCTTCACTTTGACATGAAGCTCTGTAGGTGTCGGAAGAATCTGGTCTAGTGAAGGTGTATACGTTAACGTGTATCTGCAGTAGATCCAAGTAACTCATTTAGCATGGTTCAACATAAATACCATTTCTCTCATGCAGGAAATGACGAACCTCACAACCTCCCCCACGCGCACGTAGCCCGACTGATGCACTAACAGCATTTTGTAAGCTCGTAAAGCTTCAGCTTTATCAGCGCGCCAACCAATCAAAGTATGGAATCGAGGTGAGAGGTGCACGTTATCGGAGGTTCGATTCCATCTGTCTGTATCGTCCTGGGAGAGCTGGTACGTTCGGGGGTTGATGAGCATGGAGGAGACGAGATATTGACGGGGCGTAAAGACTTCGTGATTTCATGAAATGTTATCACAGGACTGGGCGATATGCTGTGGTAGCAAGATCATTGTTTGTTGCCCTTGTCAACAGGAGGTTGAGCATGGATCGAAGGAGGCTATCATCGGTGCGTGCCTTGATCGCTTTCTCGCATCGATTTTTTTTTTTTGGCATAAAGCTTCGACTCTAGATCCACTTTGACTTGGTCGGTAATGTTATAGTTATCTTTGCTTTCGCACGAACAAAGAATGAACATGTTGCTTGTAACTTACAGTTTCCAACTCTCAACCTGATTGCGGATAACTAGGTCGGATGGCCAGCGGCTAGCCAAGTCCTACCGCTGCCAGCACTCTGTATAGCGCGCTGGCTGGGATCCGACTCAGATCTTTTGCAGCAAGTTGAACGACTAAATTAGCAATCATTCTATTGTCTACTTGTACTTAATATCGAATTATCCACAGCTTCAAGTCATCTAAAAATCTATCCGGCATTCATGTTCTCTCAGCCGTGACTAATTCCCTCCACCTGCACCATATCAATAAGCGTGCTTGTCACTAAGATTGACCGCAATGAAACTCTTTGGTAGTTTTACCCTATGTCAAAAGTCAGCTGATCGGCACATCTGGGTTATAGCTGGCCCGAACTCACGTATCGAATTTCGCTTTCAGAGTCTCAATCACTTCTTTCCAATCCTGATGCGCCGTCAGACTTCTGCGAGGAGCGCAGCCGATAGCATGGCGCGAATCTAGTTGGACATCAAGAGGGTCGAAAGTGTGGCATCCAGGGCTGATTGAGATCCGGATGGAGTATGAAAATGTGTCCGTTTCGCTATCCTTCGCTTCGTATAGCTCGAAACAGATCTGCGACAAGTAGTCCAGCTCTGGAATCGCGCTTCGTTTAATCTTGGTCTGGATACCACCTTCTAAAATACAGTTCAACAGAGTGTAGATGTGCGACTCCTTGGTGAAATAGAAGAATGACTTCGCATCAGGCGATGCTTGGACTTCTTCAAGGTCGCGGACGATTTCTCGCAATAATGGCAACGAAGTAAGCAGCCCAATTTCCAATTTCTCGCTATCCTTGATTCCATATTCCTGAGGCGTGATGTAATCAAACAAGACTTTGGCTAATTTATACAACTCGCGCAATTTACCGAGACGCTCATCGGATTTCTTTCGTTTGGAATTCGGGTTACCATGTAGCTTGAAGTAGTTATCATAAGCATCTTCTAAGCGTCCAAAACGTCTAGACTCGACAATGCTCAGAGCTCTTTTCTTGAAACCAATTCTCTCGACTAGCGTGCCGTTCTCGGCCTTTTCTTCGACCTTTTCGCTTTCAACGGCTTGTTGCGATGGTAATCCGTTAGGCTCCCTGCCTTTAAACCCGTCAGGAGGTGTAAATACCCAGTCTAAGAATTGACGGTTATGTAGAGCGTCAAACTTCATGCTGTCATAAAGCTCGGAGATCTTGCTAGGATCGACCTTTTCTGTGTCACAGAATTCCGCGAAGAGCTTCTCCCATCTCTCTTTGAACAATTCCGCGTCTTCACCTGTGCACCAGCGGCCTTGTATCGAGTCAACGGACGGGCTTTCGGGGTTCTTAGGCGCGGGAACATCAATAACATCAGGACGTGCTAGCCGGCGGAAGTTGTGGCGCATCACGTCTCGGTGATATTTCATCAATTGCACCACAGTCGCAAGGACCACAGATGGCTCTGGAAAATCGTCCTTCGGCCACGTGAATTGTGATGGTGCAGACCCTTCTCGGAGCAGAAGTTTTAGCTTCTTCTTCACCTTGTCCATGACATCTTTGGCTGCATTAGAGTCATCTAATAGATCTTTCCGCACTTGTATGAAATCGTCTGGAAGCTCTTTTTCGTCCAGGAAGGAACAAGCCCAAATTTGTGCTGTCGAGCATTAGACGACGATACTCCAAAATAGAGAGTAGGAGCACTTACCACTTGTACTGACCCTGGGCTCCGAACTGGTGAAAATACGGACGTCATGCAGGGCTTCCTTGTTCATAAGTTTCAGATCATCCCTCATAGTCATACCCAAGTCCTGGGCTTGGTATCGTGCAGCATGTGTAGGTTCTCCCCCCCACTTGATGACCAATTGAAGCTTGTCTAAGATCAAATCATTTTCGGCGGCAGAGAACCGCGAAAAGGTAGGTCCCGAGATGGAATCACTACGGGTCTGCGACCGTGCAAACTTCTCGCCGTCTGATGACAGTTCCTGAGATGGTGTCGCTGGATCTTCTGGAACAGCAGCACTCTTGATTTGTGGAGATGCCGGTGCTTCTGTCGCTCCTGACATCTCTTCTGGCCTTCTCTTTCTGAACATCGGTTTGATCTGAACTTTCGTGCCTGGCCAATTGCCTTTTTTCTCTAGTGATATCTTGAGAAGTTTGAGCTTGTCCATGTCTTCCAATCCCTCTTCCATTGACACTCGAACAGCTTCGGCCACACTTGCAAGGGCAGCTTCACCTTTGATCACAACTTCTTCTTGATGACCTCGAAGAAGGTCGACAAAAGGTTGGCTGTGAAACGTGAACTTGAACTTCTGTTTCGGGGTTCGATCCGCGTGACGTATAACAGCTACCATACCTTTGAGTTTCCAGGAATGTTTCGACGCCGGTAGCGGCACGATTTCTTCTTCATTCGAGATTGAGAGCGCTGGAGAATGGGTCGTTGAGGCACTGCCGCTTCCTGGTAGTGAGAGTTCTTCCCGTGACTGGGACATTGAAGCTTTGACTATATCTCCAGCGGGTGCTGATGTTGGGCTGATGATATCTGGAGCCACGAAATGATCCTTGGGCGCCTGCGGTGAGCCGTGTATCCTTGACATACTCGGTGATTTCAGGATGGTTTTGAAAGCGCTGCGGTGAGAGCCCGAAACACCTCTTTTGGATGATACGGTGTCCGGAGATGGGGGCTCGGATTGCTCAAGATTCCTATCCCTTCTGCGCCTTTCATTCATAAACATTTCTCTGAGAATCTTCGAGCACTTGTCGTAATAATCATTGTTATCTTTGACGAAACTCCAACCATTCACGTCGATGACGTAGCTTTTGTCTCCAACGCGAAGCATATCGAAACCACAAATTCGCTGACCAAAACCGTTGGATATCTTGGCTGCCATGGCAGCTTCTTCCTTCGTGAGGTTGGTGATATATCGCAATTCTTTTCCGTGAGTATTTCTCCGCACCACTCCGTCTACAACTGGAGACTTGCGAGTCTCGGCGTGACAGAAATCGGGTCCAACGGTATATGCTTTGACATCCTCGGCATTATCAACTCTTAAGAATTGTTCATAGAGATAGCTAGTGCCCTTCTCCGTGATAGATCGGGGCACAACGAGATTCGGATCGTATTCTGAGCTTTTGTTTCCTACCTTCCGGAAAAGGCGTCTTCCACCTCCACCATATTGTTGATCTTTCGGAAAATAAATGTGAATATTATGATCTTCTCCACTCACAGGCTTTTCAACGAAAGGTTTTCGAATAGTTTGGCCGTCAACTATAAGTGTCTCCCCATCTTCAGATAGTGATATCGATTGGGACTTGACGGCACCACCGCCAATTCCATCATCTGGACCGTCAAGCTTTACACCGGTAAGGTGGTGAAGATGCTGGGCCAGTTCGGTTGACTCCAGCACTGGGCCGCCATCGCGATTGACCTCGACTCTTGTGGGAGTGGGGATCCCCATTTGATCCAGGACCTTGAGACATAGTCTGCGATCCCAGAGAATCTTTTGCATCGATAAGTCGTTCACGCAGAAAGGTTTTCGCAATTTCGCGTATGCTATCGCCTTATCGAGGGGGAAGCCGTCAGAGAAAAAAGCAATCAGAAAATCGCACACTGGCCAGTTTTCAACTGCCTCGTCTAAAATCACTTTATCGCCGAAGACAATTACGTCCAAATCCCCCTTCGATTGAAGTCGGGTCAGAATATTTTGGCTCGGTTTGCTGCGCGCCTTGACATCAAGAGCACAGACGCCGATTCTGCCGATATAAGGTGGGCGAGGTTCGGCTTCGCTAGCAGAGCTCGCGGCAGTGCTCCCGCTTAATCTTCTTGGAGCTCTGCTCGATGAACGTGTTGGTCGCGATAGCCGCCGTCCTTCGGAAGGTGCTTCATTCCGCGAAGACGACATTCCATGGGAAGTATGATTGAACCCTGATAAAGCGTGACCCGATCGAAAGGCGGCAGGGAAATCGGCGGATGAAACTGACGACCTCGTATAACCCGAAGATGTCTTTTGAGAGTCTTCGTAGGGGGGTGCTGCTGCCTCATGAGGAGCAATCACAGAGCCGCCAATGCTTACCGAACCTAACGAGCGTAGCGAGGCGAAGGACATTCGTTTCGCATCCGGATGCGCGGAGGTGGTATTGATGAAGCTTTGTGCTGCATTGTCACCCACGCCGAGCTCGTTGACGGACGAGGTAGAGCTTGACTTCAATCGATCCGAGGTGTAGGTCTGACGGGGTTCATCGTTGGTAATGACTGCTGAGGGAGAAAGTCGATCATCTTTGTTCGTACCCGCAGGCACTGACAAGCCCTGTGATGATGGCGACACTGTTGTTGCTGTTGGTGTCCCTTCATTGCTGCTGGTGGTCGCTAATGTCTGTGTTTGGCCACTAGAAACACTAGCATTTTCCGACATGGTTGACGGCTGGTGCCCTAAGAAAAAAAGCAACGGGAGGCCGAATCGTCCGTTAAGTTCGTTGTGGATAGAAAGAGGAAATCGAATCGAACGACGACAGAAGCGAAAGACAAAAATGTAAACACACAATTTGTAAAATCAAGTCGTCAAGAGGAAGGAGAGAAGGTCGTGGTTGGTAGGCTGCTGCTAATCACCGCCAGTAGTGAGGTCAGAACTGACATTTCCGTTCCCTTGGAACAGAGGATAATTTGGGTCGACCCCATCCATCCACTAGGCAAACTTCCCTCCATCTCGTCTTGCTCAGCCAGCCCGCCAAAGGAGGTGGATAATTTCGTACACGAATACACATACACACACACATACACAAATATATCTCTGACTGGATGAGAGCTCACTTGACTGCGAATAATATCGGAAGTTCACTGCTTCAAGGGGGTCCAGCGCAGCGACGCTGTATAAGGATTATGTCGAAAGCCCCTCTCCAGTGGCCGATGGAGGCCTCCGATAGGATCAACGTCATTGCATTCTGTATGAATGGCGGTATGTATTGTATCATTGACATACATAACCTATTTATAAGCTCAACGACACTCAGTACAGAACAATGTTGCTGAAAGGAATTTCAGGCTCTCACAGGGAGAAGAGGAGGAAAGAGGAGATAGAATAAAGGAGGACAAATAGTTTGCTTCTCAGGAACAAGTCACTTGCAAAGATGGAAAGAGCGGATGTTGTATGATTACTCTGTGTACGTAGTATGTATGTATGTGTGTATGTATGGTTATGTAACGGGTATCTGGCTGACCACAAACTCCAAGGTCTTGATCTCTGATTGGACGTGGGCGGATCGTTTTGAGAAAATGCTGCTATCTAGCGTCCGCCATTGGTCGATACTTCCCGTACTTGTAAGCTGCAGTATCGATTGCGGACACAACACTTCGAATTACGGACTGTTTTATTACCGTAGCTTTTTTTTCTTTCCCTCTCCGCAGGACTCCCAAAAAGTTCAGGACAAGGGCACAACACTCAACTGGCAACACGCGAACGCTCGTAGTTCCCGAGGCATCATGCCTTCTATAATTGGAGATGATTTTGATCTTCCGGTATCAAAACGACAAAAAATAACACAACCGCAGTTGTTGGCGCAAGCAAAGAAAGAATCGCAGTCCCGAATTTTTTCTCATTTCAGGGTAAGTGATGCCTGGTGCATATTTTGAAGCTTGCACAACCTGACTGCCTGCTAATGTCTCTATTTTCTGTATTCTCAAAGACTCTCGGCTTGGTCTCCCCGACTACAGTTCCATTCACCTCCGTGCGTCTTGGAAAATCTACATATCAAATCACAACTTCTGTGGGAAGAGTACTTCAAACCTATGACCTCAAGCGCGGTTTGAGTCTGGTCTTTGCTAGTCAACCTCGAACTCCGGGTTTAATAACAGCGACATTTTCTTGGAAGAATTATGTCTTTGCCGCCTGGGGGGGGCTACGTCCCGGAGAAGAATCGGGAGTCTGGGTGTATCAACGAGGAAAGAAAATCGCCGAGCTTGAACCCGCCCTGAATACAAACGGACCCGTTTCGCGAATTCTTGTTTTTGGATCCTGGATTATTGGCTGTTGCGAAAAAAGTATACAAGTATGGAAGAATCCGTCTTTCGAACATTTTACGACATTGGTGCCGGAAGTTTTACGGGGCGCCTCGGACCTACCGGTGTTCACAGGCCATATCTGTAACATGCCCACATATCTGAACAAGATTTTTGTCGGAAGATACGACGGTACTGTCGAGCTGTGGAATGTCAGCAGTGGAAAACTTTTACACAGATTTGCGCCTTCAACGGCCAAAGATGATGCGGTCACCGCAATAGAAGCGACCCCTGTTCTTTCGCTCATTGCGATTGCTTACCGAAGTGGAACCGTTGTTCTTCGAAATGTTAACTCCGATGCGATTCTCATGTCGCTGAACACATCAACATCAAAGTCACATCCGATCACATCGATATCTTTCCGGACTGATGGTATGGGAGCTGGTGAAGTTGGCAGGAAGGCGGGAGTCATGGCTACGGCATCAGTGTATAGTGGTGATGTTACTCTATGGGATCTGAACAACGGGGGCAAGAAGACAGGGGTGCTTCGAGGTGCGCATACTATGACCGCTCAGAGCTCTGATAGTGGTGTCAACAAAATTGAGTTCTTGGATGGCCAGCCAGTCCTCGTCTCGTCTGGAAGAGATAATGCTTTGAGAACGTGGATATTTGATGACTCACCATTCTCGCCGATTCCGAGACCACTGCATGCCAGAGGTGGTCATGCGGCCGCGATCTGTTCCCTTCGGTTCTTGCCCTCTGCATCCGACGGCAGCGACTCTATCGGCAAGTGGCTGCTTAGTGCATCCAGAGATCGCTCTTTCTGGGCCTTCAGTCTGCGCAAGGATAGCCAAAATGTTGAGCTCTCTCAGGGTAAAGTCAAGGCGACTGCCAAGAAACGAGGCCTATCGAATGCAGCAGGGGCGGCTGAGGAACTCAGAGCTCCTGAAATCACGTCAATCGCTTGCTCACTCAATCGTGATCCTGGAATGGGAGCAAGCAGTCAACAGGTATGGACCAACTCAAGGGATATCAGAAAGCATCCGCAAGGAGAAAATGGCTGGGAAAGTGTAGTGACAGCGCACCGAGGTGACAAGTACGCACGCACTTGGTATTGGGGCAGAAAGAAGGCGGGTCGTTGGGCACTCGAGACGAGTGATGCAACAGAAGTCAAGGTGCACCGACTCTTTTTGATTATTCATATATTCCTACTAACTTTTTATAGAGCGTGGCGATATCTAATTGCGGCACATTTGCTGCGTTGGGGTCAGCTGGAGGCATCATTGATATCTACAATCTGCAATCCGGACAGCGTCGACAAAGATTTCCGCCATCGCCGTCATCAAAGAACAAATTTGGAAGGATAGCAATCTCAGGGCACACCAAGGCTGTTACCGGTCTTGCGATTGACAACTTGAACCGAAATGTTGTGAGTTGTGGACTGGACGGGAAACTAAAGGTATGCTGCATGTATCATTTCATTGGCATTAAATGTACTAATAACACCAGTTCTGGGATTTCAATTCCGGGCATTTGTTTGCCGATTTGGATTGGGCGCCTATGACAGCAATTACCGGACTTCGTTTCAGCAGTATAAATGAACTGGTTGCACTAAGTTGCGATGACCTATCCATCCGTGTAGTAGATTTGGAAACGAAAAGAATTGTTCGAGAGCTCTGGGGCTGCCGAGGGCAGATCAACGATTTTGTCTTCTCCAATGATGGCAGATGGATCATCGCCGCGTCTATGGACTCTATTATAAGAGTGTGGGACTTGCCAACAGGTCACTTGGTCGACATTTTCCGAGTACCAACAACATGCACAGCTCTTGCCTTTTCGGGTACAGGTGAATATCTCGCCACCGCTCATGCAGACGAAGTTGGTGTGCACATCTGGAACAACAAGAGCCTCTTTACCAACTTTAGACCCGTTCACATTGATGAGACCGCGCTAGTATCGAATGTCACTTCGGTGGCGTCTACTGAGGAGGGATCCGGCATAGTAGACGCCGCATTGATCACCGATGTGGATGTTGAAGAAAAACAGAAGACCGCCATTTCCTTCGAGCAGCTTGACCGGGACATGACGACGTTGAGTATCGTTCCTCGGGTCACCTGGCAAACACTGATCAACCTGGATATTGTCAGGGTAAGTTTTCGGTATCCTTGCTGTGAGGCATTAGACTGACGCACAACATAGGCGCGCAACAAACCCAAAGAACCTGCCAAGGCTCCCGAAAAGGCACCGTTTTTTCTTCCATCGCTACAGGACGACCAGTCTGCAGCTCCTATAGCTGGCGTTGAGGACCAAAAGGAGACCGCACCACTACCGATCTCGAGCAGCATCTTGTCACAACAGGACTCGTCTATTAGTAGACTATTAAGAGCAGGCTTCAATAAGAAGAATTTCTCGCCTCTTATCGATTATCTCAAGTCTCTTTCACCAGCAAAGATTGATCTCGAGATCCGCTCCTTGAGCGTGCAGCTATCACAAGATGGGTACTGTGAGCTCGTCAGCTTTGTGAATGCACTGACGGAGAGACTTCGTCTGAAGAAAGACTTCGAGCTCGTTAATGCCTGGATGGCCGTGTTTTTGAAAGCGCATGGTGATTTGATTTGTGGAGATGGTGAAATGTCGACTGCTGCGTCCGATGAGGATCTAGCGAGCGCATTGCGTACATCTTTGATGGGTTGGAAGAAGGAGCAGGAAAGCGAAGCGAGACGATTATCTGAGTTGATGGGATACTGTCGTGGAATTGTTGGGTTCCTTCGGTCATCTCGATGATTAAACTTAGGTATTTTCAAATGAATAGGTGTTTTCTCTCCCATCATCAGGGGCGAACGATTCTGCGCCACAGGTAAAATTCATCTGTGATAGATTACATGTTCTTTATCAAATATAAAATAACGTCGGACACCCCGGCGGTCTTTATTCATACCCATATATTTCCCTTCTCACCTCATGAAACGATCTCATCAATACATGCAGCGGTGGAAGTTGTTTCAGAACGTCACGAAGTCGCCCAAGTGAACCTCCTGCGTCATTAAGCGCCAGACCCTGGATGATCTGATGTACCATACGTAACGAATACAGCACTGCTTGCAACTGCGCCAGCGCATGAATATCGCCCCACTTGAAAGTCTCATTATCAAGACTATCGTTTTCACTGCCGAGGTCCAGACCGAGGAACGCTTTTAGGGTGGCATGGTTCTTGAGTGCGAACGGTATGGTGTTGGCCGCAAACCAGTCTAATTTGATTTCATATAATGCGTATGTTCGCCAGAACAGTGGAGAGTCATAGCTTGCATGCTGTTGATGATGAAAACAGTATTGCCCATGAAACGCTTCGAGTCTCTCCAGGACAGAGTTCGACTCTTTCTCGATTTCTCCACATTCCATGCGATACAAATCAATACTATCGAAACAGAATCTTCTTCCTCGTCGTACACACTCAGTGATGACTGTAAGTTCAGACCCAGCGGATGAGGTGGCTTTCAAACCGAGTAGAGAATATGCAAATCTTCTTAGTCCTACACTTTCGGCCCATGCACACTTTCGCGAATGGTCTTCCACTAGGAAAGGCAGATATATCCTAGGCGCCTGATGCCAGTCCTGAGAAGTGTCCTTACTCCAGAGGCATTGCACAAACAATTCAGATATCCTTGTATCGAGAGCCTGTAAGCTGTGCGCCTCTGCTGGGTCATAATTGAGGACGTTTTGCATGTCGTATTCTTCCAGAAATGTGAGGTATTTCAGCGTCTTTGGGCTCGTGTCCGACGCAATTTTCGCACGACGGACAAGTTCGGCGATTTTTGAACGAGGACTTTCGTTTAATTCATGGGCAAGGTAGGATAATGCAGGGATGCCCAGGCGATCTGCGATTGACGTCGGACGGTACTTCATGGCTTTGATGGTCATAGATCGTTCGGTTGGGGAAGTCTCATCACTGTAATTTTCGACACGAATAGTATCAAAGAATACGACTGCGTTTTCAGGGCTGAGGTCAAATAGGAAGAGATCAGAGTCGCTTGTGAGTATAGCTGTGCCAGGATTTCGAGAAGCCAAAGCAGCACAAAATACATCAGCTTCTCCGGGAACGATCTCGGTGATTTCTGACCAACAACGGTGTTCATGACAATTTGATTCGTGAAGAACACGTAGGTCCTGGGGTAAATATAAAGTCATCTCTGCACAGGTCCATCTTGTTCTTAGATCTTCGACAACCGCAGAGACCATGAACGAGTTCCCTGGTAATGGGGACCGTTTATGAGAAGTATGAGAATCCTGCAAAAGTCTCACTAGATCAATCACCGAACATTGCCGCTCAATAGACGACCACTTGAACCCTTCCCGATGGCTCAGACAGAATATCTCCAATTGTTTTCTCGCCCCCTCTAGTCTCGACAGCCTAGTCTCCCTTTTATTCAGGGGTAGAGCACCGTCAAAGTATATTCTGAGTCTATGGCAAAGTCGGTACATCAGTGAAACCACATTTTATCTAGCTTCAAGCAGGGAGTACATACATATTTACACCCGAGGCCTGCAGTAGGACCAGATAGGTCATGACTGCCACACTGACTTCATCGCAGCTGGGTAGACGTTCCACGTGGCTAAGACTGTTGCTGGTCTGCGAAAAGAGTGTAGAGTGAACATAATGCACGAGTCCAGGACCGTCAATGATGACGGAAACTACAGTCCTGCACGAGGGACCACGACCACGCCCTAATAGAGTCGATTCCGAGAAGGAAGCGAGATGTCGCGTCAGATATGGGATTCCCATGATCGGTGAAGATCGTTGTGGCTCTTGTTTTCTAGTCGAGTCATTCTTGTTATTTACAGCCAAAAGAGAGGTGCCAGCATTCAGTCTAGCTCAGGGATATGAATGAAGTTGTTTTGAGCATCAATACGGTCGAAACGAGCAAATACGTGCCATGAAAATTACGCCACACATATGCGGGACCAGTCGAGCTGTAGACGATTCATAATTGGCCGGATAAGACGGTACGGTAATACCCAAACACAAATTTTATCCCGTTCCAATCCTGCGATAAGAATTTTCGTCGACCTCGCTCGGTCAAGTCGACTCTTCTGCGCTAATCACCTCGAGCCTCTCAGTGAACGAAGATAAAACCCGCTCGATCTAGTCTCGACTTTGACTCTGCAATAAGACACAATGGGCGTAAAGAAGAAGGTCCGCAAGTACGCTCAGGTCAAGCGTGCCATCACACTGCGAGACAGTCGATTGTGAGTATAGCTTTCGTGCTCTTGAGGCGTTCATGGCTAATCAGTCCTTTTCAGGAAATCTCAAGCAGCAGAAAGGGGCAAGAACAAGGAGGACAATGTTGTCCGAGAAATGTAAGCTTTTCAGGTGTACCGGAAATCAAAATTCAAAATGCTAACAGGCTGGCAATAAACAGTCCACAAGTTTCCTCCTCTCTTTTCTTCCAGTACAACACGGCCTTAACTCCTCCGTACTCGGTCTTGGTCGATACCAACTTCCTCTCCCACAGCGTACAGCACAAACTAGAAGTGATTCCGACGATGATGGACTGTCTATACGCCAAATGTACCCCGGTTATCACAGACTGTGTACTGGCGGAATTGGAAAAACTGGGACAAAAATATCGACTAGCGTTACGCATTGCGAAAGATCCTCGGTTTGAAAGAATAAAATGTGATCATCGGGGCACTTATGCGGATGACTGTCTGGTTGATCGAGTGATCAAGCATAGAGTATATATTGTAGCCACGAACGATAAAGATTTGAAGAGAAGAATACGGTAAGAATGACCCAGGTCTATCAAAGCTTCGTTATATTCACTTGAGACTGACCTTTGTATTGCAGAAAAATCCCTGGTGTTCCTATTATGAATGTGGCACGAGGCAAGTATGTCATTGAGCGTCTTCCTGATGCTCCAGAGAAGTGATTCAATGGGCACGGTGAAACGCCCATGTCGGGTTTATGGCTCCGATGCAACTATCGAGCATTGCATTATGGCGTTGTGGGTTTTATTACTACGGAAAAAGCATTCTTCTACGTGCTAAAGGTCTAGTGATCAATGTGAACATTATACAAAATTTGTATGAATACCTCCACTTTTCAGTCTTTTCTTACCTACGCACTAGCCTTTCCAAGGCTCTTGTGCCTCTTGTGGACGCCCTGTATCTCTCCCACAATACAAGACTCGGTGCCTTGCATTCCAGCTGCAAATCCCAGAGTACTTCCAACAGAAGTACACCAATAGCGACCCATGACCATCCCGATAAGGACACTGGATAGGGCAAAGGCAAGATTCAAACCACTACTGTTGCTTTCAACGTCTCCAACAAGCGGGCTGAGCGAGCAAGGAGGGCCTTTGTCAACATCGTAACTTTATTTTTTTAATCTTCATCAAAATCGGTATTCTTGTCGCTTTTTCCACCGTCATACGCCATAGTTCTCGATCCATTCCATTCCACTCATGCGACACTGGGTCGGAGAGTTGAGGTTCAAACGTTGTTGCCTTACCTGGCTATAAAGTTCCTATTCAGTGTCGCTACGCTGTGATATAAGCTGGATATCTTGCAACATCTGTGGTCAGCGTTTATATCCGATTTCACTCGTATGTGATAACTGTTGAAGGTCAATCCAAAGCTGTTCCTTATCCGTTTGAGTCCATCATTCGCTGCTCATGCTCAATCTCGTATTCATGTATCTCCTCCACAGGTTCCAGAATCTATCATGCAGTACTTTTGTTTCCTGCGCTTTGCGCTCTTTGATATCTTTCTTTATGAACGTGTTGAGGTTTATTAACGTGGAGTCCTGTAGGCGTACATCCATTTTCCGATGGAGATAGTTGACATCGAATTATTGTTTGATTTGCATGCATCCGGTGACGTCAAAGTGCCGGCAATACCTCACAATATATCAGTATCTGTTCGATTCGATTGAAATCATAAGACACTGGTGTGTCAATCAGGGTACCCGGGGACCGATGTGATTGAGAGCATCTACTGAAAATTCGGTAGGGCACTTCTAATCCTCAAAAGTCAATAGCAGAATCAGACTAGAGTGATCAGCCTCAGACAGAATCCCTAAGAATCGAGTGCACAGGCTACTTGAGCCTCACCTCCAACTAGTTTGGAGGTGAAGATCCTTTCTCCTGAGCCTGTAACACCGATGACTGCATTGGAATTTTTACTCTCCCACTTTTACATACAGATGAGGACATCAGAAGCTGATACATTTTTCCCTGCGAAATGACCCCGACTGCTTAACCTGTAGGTAAGTCGACCATTAAGAGTCTTTTCCGTCAATTAAAAGTCTAGATATCGCTTTCCGTCAAAGCAGCGCCTGAAGCGTTCGCACATATATCTTTGAAGTTTCCAATCATTTCAAGTTGATAAGCCCAGGTCAGCTATAACGTCACGAGTTAGTGAGTGGCTCAATGAAACGAAAGATAGAAAATGGCACTAAGCTTGCCCCGTTTGGGATCTCGCATGTCAGTGATCAGATTTCTCGTACCTACACCTGATCTAGTCCGCACCCAAAGTCCCCTTATATCAAATATCAAAGTGTCTTCAATGCCTCCCAAAAAGATTCCTTCGGGTTCCTTGACGACTTTCTATGTAGATATAACACTAGCCATATGGTCCAGCCTCGGCCGATTTGGAAAGAGTGACGAGGCACGGCGTCGAGGAATCCGACAAGATTGCAACCTTTCGAGGTCTCCATGGTCTGAGCTACGTAGTACTGAGACTCTGATTTACGGATTGTGATTCTCTAACAGCTGATATGACAAGCCCATGCACGTCTGAGCGATGATAGAGCGAAATACTAGCACTAATTGATTAAACGTCTCCACATGTGAATTTCAAGACTTAACAATTGGTGAAATAGTCCTTCTTGAAGTCAAGCTTATAAGCAAAGATGATTACAAAAAATTCAGATGCAAGGCCAAACCACACGTGCACTTCTAATAAATTGAATTGCTATTTTCGTTCAGAGGAACCTATTTTATGCCTTCTCGTCAGCTGGTCAGTACAACTCCACAATGCCAAAAAAGGACCGTCGATTTCAACTGCCTGGTTATCTCAATCGGTAGAGTGTCAGACTCTTATCTTTGAGGCATCTGAACGTTGCGGGTTCGAGCCCCGCATCGGGCTGTTTGTTCTTTTTACTCGTTGCTAATTCTCCCAGAACTATGAAAGTGATTATACACTTTTTTTTATCCTTTGTTTTTTTTTTGTACTTTGTGCTCTGGCCTTACGGTTGAGCCCAGTGATTCCTGTAATACAGTAGGTCTGATATATAGGAGCTGATTATATCGCAATGTTCAGGCCGCGTATCCAACTACATAGATAATAGTAGCCCTTGATCGAACTTGATAGTATCTATAGTGTGACGGCCCTACTCATCCTGTATGAATAGTCAGTTGATTAGGCTTGATTCTGGCTGCAGCTAACTGAGTTGTAAGAGCTGCTGTTCTGGAAATTGTGACAGTAGTCAAAACCTTGGATAATGAAGCTATCTAGGTGCACTAGATCTATAGGCAATATTAAGTATAAGAAGAGAAAAAAATAAAAAAATAAGCTTATTATATAAATTTTTTATATAAATCTTTAAAGTAATATTTAATTAAATAATTATAAATTTCTAAACTTTTATTAAATATTTTTATTATTTAGTAATATTATAATTATTTTATTAATTATTTTATTAAAATTATAGTTATGAACTTATTATATAAATTTTTTATATAAATATCTAGAGTTGTGTAGAGCTGGCACTAGGTCTAGTTTAACCTAAACCTAACTCTAATCGAATCTAATCTTTTGACTTGGGCTTAGGTAGAGCTGGCACTAGGTTGGGTCGGTTGGGTTCTTGGTTGCTAAGACTAGGTTGGGTCTAGGTTAGGTTTTTCTTAGTGGGTTCTAGGCTTAGTTCTAGTTAGTGCTAAGACTAGATTAGACTAATCAATCAGACCTAGCCTAAAAACTAGAATTAAGTCTAAGCCTATTAGGCCTAAGCTAAGCTAATTAATCTAATCTAATCTAATAATTAAATCTAAATCTAAGTTAAAAGATTAGGTTAGATTAAGACTAGATTTAGATTAAATCTAATATTAGTTCTACTGTGACAGCCGTAGCTTTGATGAAGCGGTTGATGAGGCAATCATAATACTGCTTAGCGGTGAGGATATTTGACAGGAGTTTCCAGGAACTCACAATTACCCGATTAGGCACCGCTCTGAGTATTTATAAGGGGGATTTGTGTAGTGAGTTTGTTTTTCTTCCTTCTTTCTCTCTTTATGCTTGATATTGCCTGTAGACCCGGTGCACCTAGATAGCTTCATTATCCATGGTTTTGACCACTGTCACATCTACTAATTACTATATTAAGTCTAGTTTTTAGTAAATAAGCCTTTAATATTAGAATTAGAATTATTAAAACTAGATTAAATCTAGATTAAATTTTTCTTAATAGATTTTAAGCTTAATTCTAGTTAGTATTAAGACTAGATTAGACTAACTAATTAGATCTAGCCTAAAAACTAGAACTAAGTCTAAATCTATTAAGTCTAAACTAGACTAACTAATCTAATCTAACCTAATAATCAAACCTAAGCCTAAGTCAAAAGGTTAAATCAGGTTAGAGTTGGGTTTAGATTAAACCAGATCTAGTGTCAGCTCTAGGCTTAGGTTTAGTTATTAGATTAGATTAGATTAGATTAGTTAGTCTAGTCTAGATTTAGTAGACTTGGACTTAGTTCTAGTTTTTAGATTAGATCTAATTAGTTAGTCTAATCTAGTTTTAATATTAATTAAAACTAAGTTTAGAATCTACTAAAAAAAATCTAATCTAGATCTAATCTAGTCTTAGTAATTTTAATTCTAATATTAAAAATCTATTTACTAAAACTAGATTTAATATAATAATTAATAGAGCTAATATTAGATTTAATCTAGATCTAGTCTTAATCTAACTTAATCTTTTAATTTAGACTTAGATTTAGTATTTAAATTAGATTAAATTAATTAATTAGTTTAAGCTTAGTAAGTTTAGATTTAATTCTAGTTTTTAGACTAGATCTAATTAGTTAGTCTAATCTAATCTTAGTATTAACTAGAATTAAGTCTAGAACCTACTAAGAAAAACCTAATCTAGACTTAACCTAGTCTTAGCAACCAAGAACCTAACTAACCCGACCTAGTGCCAGCTCTAGAGTTGTGATAGTGATTAAAACCTTGGATAATGAAGCTATCTAGATGCACTAGATCTATAGATAATATTAAGTATAAAAGAAAAAATAAAAATAAAAATAAACTTATTATATAAATTTTTTATATAAATCTTTAAAGTAATATTTAATTAAATAATTATAAATTTCTAAACTTTTATTA